>JASVEL010008009.1:0-29746 GCA_032618575.1 Nicotiana noctiflora
TATAGTGTGAATGAGTCGCTATGCTCTTATCACAAAATTATGGCGGCATGCAAATAATAAATAAGACGATAAAGCAACAATATAAAGAACACTAGAATTTACGAGGTTCGGCCTAATTTTGCCTACTCATCGGACACAACTAATATTTTATTCCCACTCCAAAATACGAGTGAAATAATACTAAAGAGAGAAGATACAAATGCCTTAAGAAGATAAGAAGGCGAATGAGAGGTGTGTTTAAATCCTAAACATTAGGCCTTCTTTTATGGGGAAAACCCCCCCAAACTCTTCTTCCCACCGATGTGGGACTACAATTATTGCCAAACTCAACAGACATTACCGTTTTATATCTTCATTTTGGTATGAATGTAATGCCTGTATCACCTGAGGAAATTGACATAAATTACAAATGTCAGACAGAAAGTTATTGCTTCACATTTTTAACGGGGCTAATATGATCATTGGCAGAATACCTAGGCGGCTACCTAAACTTCGCTCATTCTTTCAATTTGCTACCTCAATTTGGCCCTGTACCTATTGGCTACCTGACTTTATTGTTTTGTGTGTCCATTAAACACTGCTCATTTACATGGTACAAAAATCTCAGCGCGTGTAAAAAAATATACTATATGCTTCCAATGTGTAAGGCTACCCCAATTAAGAAAAGCCACGTGTTTTTGTTTTCCACATCAGATCCACCCCAAATTCTTGATCATTCTAGATTAACGTACCCCGCCACAAATTAAACGCCCCATTCACAAATTAAAAACCTAAACCATCTTCATCTCTCTTATAAATGATCTCTATCAGAGACCAACTTTTTCTTCTGATTAGGGTTAATGGTTAGTGATTTCGTTCCATTTCTCACAAAATAGCTTCAATTTCTGATAGTCGATTAGGGTTCATAATAGTTAAAAGTCGAATTGGATTAGGGCTGGTTGACGAAGCTACTGGTTCTTGGATTACTGTTGTAAAGGAGTTGCTGGTTCGTGAAATACTATTGCTTGTGGGGAAGAAAACAAGACACATAAGTTCTCTTTTAAACTTCTTTATTGTCATATTCTGATTTAGGGTATTATTGAAATTTGGTCGCAAAACTAGGGTTAGTTCTGTTTGTGTGTGTAATTTACATCCACTAATTTTCTTGGGGGGGGGGGGGGGGCATTTACCTTTGGTCGATCCCCAAAGTATATTGGGGAAAAGAATGTTGTAGCTTTTTTCTATTAATAAAGATACATTTTCTGTCGTTGAGCTTTGTTCTTATACTAAAGACTTAGTGTATATCTCAGTGGGTGGTCTTTTTCATTTTCACTCAAAAAAGTTCAGATTTGTGCGCTTGAATGGTGACTCTCAACTATTAGAGCTTATTAGTGGCTTAAAGCATGGGGGACATTTTGGACATATACGTGCAAGCATGAAATAGATAACCCTGAGGTAGCTTAGGTGTTTGGCCTGATGTGTCACAACCCATTTTCTGAATAAGCCGTGACCGACACCCAGTGGCGGAGGGAGGATTTATAGTAAGGGTGTTCAAAAAAATTGAAATGCAACTCATGGGAATCGAACCCGTGATCCTATACTAATTTTAAACACCCTTGACCACTGAGCCAAACATTTGCTTTGTATCAAGGTTGTTCAAAACTTAATATATAGAGATAAAAAATAAATTTTTCCTTATATACACAGTGTAATTTTTCGGCGAAGGGTGTTCGGGTGAACACCCTTGCGCCCCCCTGCCTCCGCCCCTGCCGACACCCTATCATTAAACACGACCAAGCGAACCATCTGTTCTTATCAAATCTATTACAACTTCAAACTTTATATGCAACAAGGCGATACTTTAACCAAATACTTTTGATTAATTTAAATATTTAAAATAAATTAATTCCAAAACTTTATTCATAGTAACAAATACTGCTAAGTTATTATTAAAAATATCTGAATCTTACCCCTCTACTACATCTATGAAGCCTCTACTAATAAATTGACGCACTGCTCAGGACATCAGATTTTCTGGCCAGTTCTCTAAGTAAACAAAGAAATAACTAAATAAAGATTACTCAAAGGAATACTCCACGAACTAAAATGGAGCTCACCAATAGTACTGAAAGTGAGAGAAATCCTAACTCGTAGCCTGATCGCCTGCAAAATCGGTTCCTACGTTGTACCGCAGACTAACATAGGTACTCAAAAGAGAACGTCAGTACCTTCCATTGTACTTCTCAACAACAGGGGACGAAACTCTAGTAACATATACATACGAGCAAACGTTCTAAATACATGTAAAACAATTTTAAAATAATTGCATAGTAGTAGTTTATGAATATTCTAAAAGAAATCTTTTTCTTTTTCTTTCCAAAAAAAAATATACTTCACTTTATACTTTGGGAGTAAAAGAATTATACTTCACTTTATACTTTGGGAGTTCCAACCATCTTGACCTATTTCTATCTTAGTCAGCGTGTGATCGGCACGGGTACGATCCCAACCTTATCGAATAGGCCCAATCCACGAGGTGCCACTCGCTTCATGATTCTCAACGCTCTTGTATCATACATTAACATGGCTAAGTAAATTCTCAGCAACGAGACCTTCGGCTCGTGTTCTCCCTACTTTGGCACAAGTAGTTTCAGTAAGTCAACGCCTTAGTGAGGACTCTCGGCCTGGACGATGATCCCTTCTCAGAATAAAAGATACTCCCAAAAAAAATTCTTTCTAAAACTTCTTCTTGTGACGTTTCAAGTCTATATCTTGTTGAAAAGTGATACATCAATCTTCATAATAATATTCTTGAGTGTATGCATAACATAAGCATGAAATAAAATTACTCAAAGTATTTCTAAAAGTTCATCTAACTCTTGAAACTTTAACATATATGATCATGTAATAAAGCATGAAAATATAAAAAATAGACGATTATACTTCTCGTGTAAAATATATAAGCTTTAACTAGAATATAATTAGTCAACATGTATTCGCTGGTTTTCAGTTAAGCACATGTTGACTCTTTAAAGCATTTTATCGAACACTTTGTGGGCATATTTTTTTGAGTAGAACCACTTTAGTAAACGGTTATATCCACTCAACTCAATTTCTCCTTTAAAGCAAAAATGTAAGTTTCAATTCTCGTAAGCAAGTCAACAATCAAATAGTACAACAATAAGTCACAATAAGTATCCAACTTTCCCAAAGTATTAATCTTTTCTCAACTCTAAGAACTTTAGGTTCAACTTCTAAATTTTTAGGTTTTAGGATGAAGTCTTGTTCTATCAACTCTTTACTATCTCTAACAACCTTAACCCGTTATAGCAACCAATAGAAGTGAAGAATTTATCTTGTAACACCAAAAACTTAACTCGTACTTGATGGGTGTTCTTAAGGTTTTGTAAAAATTTCTTATGAATTCACCTCATTAGAGTGTTAGATTCTAGTGTATAATGATGTTATAATTTAGAATTCCACAAAAAGAATTACCTTAGTCGTGGCCTAAGGAGGTCCTACTGAATAGCTCTCACAATGCCCTGTACGCTGCCTTGTTCTTGCTCCTTGAAACAGAAAGCAGCAACGGCTTTGAATATTTGGTTCAGTTCTTGTATTTGAGATCAGATTATTCTACCGGCACTTAAATATGTCAATTCATCCTTTCCATCTCTTTGTGAAGGAAGAAAGTAGTAATAGGTTTTAAATAAACGAAGGGGAGTAGGGGAAAAAAACAATTGAGCAAAATCAGATATGGCCAAAGATAGGAACTAAATAAAAGTAAGTCTAAAAAGTTACATATATAAACACTGTATTGAAACCACATAAAACACTCATATGGTATAATGACACGATAAACATGATACATCCAATGAAACGTGGTACATCCAATTAAATGCTATAAAAGAATCATAATTTCTACTCCTGGTAGAAAGTATCCAATATGTTCTGCCAAACTATCTCCATCTCATGCCCACGCAGCAAACTTCACGGACAAAGATGGAAATCTCAAAACACGATTGGGTGCCTTCTAATAGAGCGAACAGTATTCTAATTACTCAAGGAGTAACGGGTTTGTGTGGTGGAGAAGGTATCTCTTTTGGTTTAGGCAGTTCAGGGATTACAGGCTTTGGCATAGCTGGGACTTCTAGCTTTGGAAGCTCTGGTAGTTTTGGTTTTGGTAGTTCCGGGATTTCTGGTTTTGGCACAATTGGTACCTCAGGCTTCGGCAAAGCTGGAACTTCAGGCTTTTTCATAGCTGGAGGAACCTCAGTCTTTGGCACAGTTGGGATTTCTGGATTTTTCAGGGGAGGAAGCTCGGGTTTTGGCATTGCTGGGATCTCAGGCTTTGGCACAGCAGGAAGCTCGGGCTTTGGGGCAACTGGTAACTTAGGCTTGGGCACAGCTGGGATCTCAGGCTTTGGTAAAGTTGGTAACTCCGGCTTCGGGATGGATGGTAGCTCGGGCTTTGGCACTGTTGGTACTTCAGGTTTTGGCATAATAGGAATCTCAGGCTTTGGAACAGCTGGTATTTCAGGCTTTGGTATTGTTGGAAGCTCAGGTTTCGGCACAGTTGGGATATCAAGCTTTGGCAAAGTTGGAACTTTAGGGAACTCTGGTTTAGGAATCTCGGGGAGGGGCGTCTCTAGAAGACGACGTGCAGTTGCTCCAGTTATCGGGCCATGGATAAAGCACAAGTTGAGAAATGCAAGCAGTAAGAGGGAGGATAGCTGGTAATGATGAGCCATATTTCTGTAGATCCTAGAAGCTTAAAGAAGAATGTTTATAAAATCAATGAAACTCTGATATGTGTTATTGGCTTTAAGTCTATTGCTATATATAGGTTTTAAATGCATGCAAAACAGTAGTTTCAAGATTTTGTTTGTTACGTAAGGACCTAAGTAGTTGAACTTCCCATCCACTTGGCTTCAGGTCTGGAACCTTAAAAAGTCAATTTATTGGATTACCTAATTAACGTACTAATAGTCTGAACCTGTCACAAACATCTGGTAACAATTTGCAGATTAGCTGGTCTTATTTCTTTAGAAAGAGAAAAGTCTCGGTTCACATTACTGTTTTATATATTCATTTTGGTACGAAGGTAATGCCTGTATCACCCGAGGAAATTGACATAATTACAAATGTCAAACAGAAAGGTATGGCTTCACATTTTCTATCGACCTAAAGGGAGTAATGCTTTAACGGGGTTAATATGACCATTAGAGGATGGAAAATGAATAGTTGTGAATAGTTTCATTGCATATAGCATTGGCCTCGATATTGAGCCAGGTAAAATAACCATGAGGCGGCTGTATAGAAAGTAGACAGCAGATTATAATTGGTAAAAGGATCTCAAAGCTTGACAGTTATATCACATTCAGCCTTCCAGAAAACAAACAATGAGATTTTTTTTTTACAAGTAAACTGAGACAAATACATAACCAGAGTATTTGAAGAGATTCAGCTACAAAGATCCCGATTTGTAACAGACACCAGTTGATTATCACTCTAGTGTTCTTCCCACAACCACGAGTGCACTGCTCAAAGCTACAGTCTATTTAGTCGTTGCAGCTACCCTAAGTATGAACTCCGCTTCAGCTTTTGTCTTTAATCCGTGGAAAACGTTAGGAAGTTCCCCAAGAAGAGATTGATTGTTTACTGGAAATAGAAATATGTATTGGTTCAGTGCTGGAGAACTGAGAAAGGGAAAAAGATAGATTCAAAAGGTCATGACTACTGAAAATAGGGTTAAATAAATGAAATTTTACCCTCGTATGGTTTGTGCTATTGAGGTGCGATTCGTGGTTTTGATGTTATGTTGCGGGATTTGAGGCCCCGAGTAGGTCCTGTTATATATTGTGACTTCTTGGTATGATTTTGACGAGGTCCCGAGGGGCTTGGGTATTTTTTGGATCATTGGTTGAGAAACTAGTTAAGTTAAGAAATTTGAAGTTTGATCATGGTTAATATCGTTGCATATGATGGAATTGGATTCGTCCATTGTACAAACGGCAGAGGCTGAAACATGTCAGGTTAGAGCTCGAGCCCGGGTTATATCGAACCAAGGCGCGAAGTTAAATCGTTGAGCTCGTGACTCCAGGACCCAACAAGATCGAGAGGACTTTGTCGAGCCAAATAACGGAAGGACAAAATATCCGGGGTCGGTTGAAGATCATGGCGGAAATCACGGCACGTATCAAGGAGAGGCCGATTAATTAGCATATCGTGAGATTGATTACCTTTTATAGAATTGTATCAAGAATACGCTTCCCCTACTATAAAAAGGGACGTTTAATCATTGTAATACGCAGCAAAAAGGCAATACACTGTTATTTCTAGCTCTTATCATCTTGGTATTTTGTTCTTACATCAGTTGAGGCATTTCTTGGTTCGAGGGTGATCAAACTCTAAGGCCAAGGCTATTCAATTTGTGTGGTTTGCATTTATTATCTTAACATCAATTTCAATATTAATCTATTTTCTTAATTTGTATCAAGTTATATCACATATTCTTAAAACTGCGTATAAATTCAATTATTATCTGATTTTTTTTATTTTCTGGCATCAGAAGGTCCTGAGGCATTTGTTCTTTCTTTTCTTGGTTTTCTGGCGGTCTTATCGAGTCTTTTGTGTCAAGACTCTTAAGGATAGGAGTATGGGTTCATTAGGATGGTTTTCTAGACTGAGAGTGTTCGTCGGAATAGGGTTCCGGCGACACACTTTTCAATATTTGAGACGTTTGAGGCTTATTCGAGGGATTCCACCTAGTGGAGATTGAAGAGGGTAAAGAGACGGTCCTAGGGTGTTAAAGGTAGAAGGTGGTTCTTAAGTTGATGGTCGCCGGCTAGGGTTCCGGCGAACCAATTTTCTAGATATGAGATGATGGAGGAGTTTTTGACCGGAATTAGGATGATGGGGTGAAAGAGGAGGAGGAATGGGTTCAGGGGTGTGAATGGGGAACGTAAACGATGACCGGACTGAACCACCGGTAGGGTTCCGATGGCTCGATTGGAGGGGAAGAAGGAGAATAGGGACGGCTAGGGTTTGGGGTTACAAGGCTGAAAGTGTATAATGAATATACATTTTTATTGTATTTTTTGCATTTTCTTGTATTTTTATCTTATTTTATTCTTCTGCATTTGTATTACTATTGTATTTTATTATTCCTTGTATTTTATATTTTTCTTTTAGTTTTCTAATTTTCTAGAATTAAGGATAATTTCTTGTTATATTTTTTGGTATTTTTATATTTAATACAGAAAATGTATTTTGTTTTAATTCTTTTCAACAATAAAACGAATATTGGTATTTCTATACAATTATCAACAAACTACACACAAAAATTATTTTTATTATATTTTTTGGAATAATTTGCTTTGAAGCAAAAATCACGTGCGCACACCCCTCGACGGAGTAGGGGACTGTATAGGCACATAAGATGATCGAGGGTGAAGGGACACCCCTCGATTTTGTTTTCCAAAAAAAAGAAGAAGAATTACTATCCTCCATAAGGAGGGGTGGATTTGACCGAGGGTTACCTCGTACCTCTTGTAAAAGGCGATAATGACCGGGTCTAAGGGACCCAACGTGGTGGGCTAAGTGTAAACACTTAAAAAATCCTCCATATGGGTAGTAATTTCTTCCTCGGGCGAAGGCACCACCACGTTATTATCGGCCCAGTTGCAGTCCTCTTTGACCTTAGAGAGAAGATCGCATCGACCCAGTACCGAGAAAGTTTTTTCGATCTTGAAATCAACACTGGTCAAAAACCCTCCAGGAACGAACTCTTCGGGATGTGGTTCTATTGTAGTCCCGTCGCCGGTAGGTCGTGATGAAGAGGCGATCTCGTTTTATGGAACAGTTTTAGAAGATTTCGCCATTTTAAAGCAGAGATGAAGAAGAGGAAATTAAGAAGTATACTTAGTGGTTTGCAAAAGGTTAAAGAAATCTGGGTACAAAAGTTGGAGAGTGAAGAGATTCTTGAAGAACAAGAGTAGAAGAAGCTTTGAACATAAAGTTTGAACAAATGAAAGTGGGATATTATAGTTTGCTAATGACGGTTCAGAAACTGTAGTGGCCGACCAACAACGACACGCATTTAATGCCTTGGAGACTGGACCGGCGGGACGTTTCAGTAACCTTTTGTCGCGTACAACATGATCTCTCGAAGCAGGGTTCGGAAGTTCATATCGTTTCTCGTCATCTTCTTTCCAAAAAATGAGGGGACTATTTGTATAGAGTCGAAATCGAATTAATCCATTTTATAACCGACCGAGGCTGAAACGTGTCAGGTTAGAGCTCGAGCCCGGGTTATATCGAACTAAGGAACGAATTTAAATCGTTGAGCTCGTGATTCTAGGACCCAACAAGATCGATGGGACTTTGTCAAGCCAAATAACGTAAGATTTAAATATCGGGATCGTTTGGAGATCATGGGTGAAATCTTGGCATGTATCAAGGAGAGGCCGGTTAATTAACAAATCGTGAGATTGGTTACATTTTATAGAATTGTATCAAGAATATGACTCCCCTACTATAAAAAGGGAGGTTTGATCATTTGTAAAACACATCGTAATATGCGGGAAAAAGGCAATATAGTGTTATTTCTGGCTCTTATCAACTAGTTATTCTGTTCTTACATCAGTTGAGGCATTTCTTGGTTCGAGGGTGATCAAACTCTAAGGTCAAGGTTGTTCAATTTGTGTGGTTTGCATTTATTGTTTTAACATCAATTTTAATATTAATCGGTTTTTATAATTTGTATCAAGTTATATCACATATCCTTAAAAGTGTGTATAAATTCAATTGTTATCCGGTTTTAAGGGTAAACAGTCGTAATTGCGAGCCCGCAGTTGCAAATCTATGGTCGCAATTGCGAACATTTTGTCGTAAATGGGACATTTGCAACTGGGTTAAGAGTTGGAATTTTGGAATTTTAGCTCATTCTTTCATATTTGAACCCTAGACTTGGTGAGATGCGATTTTTTCCAAATTCCAAGCTTACACAGAACACTTCTAAACATCTCGGGATCAGCTCATCTTTAGCACAAGTTTCAAATGGCTCAACGATTATATTCCAACTTTCGGAATAACAATCCGAGCCTAATAACTCCGAAGTCAACTCCCGGTCAAACCTCTGAATTTTCTAGACCTTCAAATTGCCATTTTTCGCCAGATAGTGCCAAAACCTTCGAGAAATATTTAAATGTAAATCTGGGCATATGTTCAAGTCCAAAATCACCATCCAGACCTAACAGAACCATAAAAACTCTGATCCGAGATCAATTTTACAAAAGGCAAACTCGATCAACCATTTTAACATAAAGCTTCCAAATTAAGAATCATCCTTCCATATCAATCCCGAATCACTCGAAAACCAAAAATGACGATAGACATACACCACATGAAGCTACTCATGACCTCAAACCATTGAACGGAATACAAATATTCAAAACAACCGGCCAGATCATTACAAACTAGTTATGTTTGCACGACATCCCATTCATCTAATTGTCAAAAGTTTGAATATTTCATTGGCCCGAATCAGTTTGTTAAAACAATTTGTCTGCAGAATCGTGTAATCCTCAATAGGCTACCATCCGAATCTAGCAAGTATCACAAACGCAAAATTTTGGTGGTCTTATGATCACTGCCTTGGCTTCTCATTAGACATTTTCTATACTTTATTAGTAATTACGAGTAGTATGTGAAAGCAGAATACAAAAGATATGTAAGAGAAAAATCATAAATAACTTCATTCACTATTTATTTGGCAATAGACCAGTACAGTGCATGATGAATTTTTCCTCTGTATAAATGTTTAATTCCCTATGAAGATAGAGAAACAAAATAACGTAGTCATTTTGGAAATTAGGAGGATGCAAGGAGCTGCCTGACATTCATAGGCAAAATATCAGGAGAGTTTCCGTCCAGCAAGCGTTTTGCTATGATGATATTAGCTGCATCACTTGGATGGTATGGATCCCAGAACACATACTTGCTTCTATTTGCACATATTTTAGATGAAGGACCACATGGAATTATTCCCCCAAATCTTCCACCACCAGAACAGCAAGCTGAATCTGCATTCTCAAATCCTGCATATAACAATATCCCCCATCAAATTATATTATCTAAATCTTGAAAATTTGACCTAATATTTATCTTGATATGTCCGGAGAAATGGGGCTATAGTTTGGCTAAAACTATTTCGTAGTCTTATTAAACCACTTCGGTCTAGTTGGGTTTACGTGCTGCACCAAACTAATAAATGAACTAGTGTTCCCGTCATGCCCTATGCTAGTAACATTACTTCAGCTTTAAGTGCATTCACTTTGTGCGAGCCGTGGAAACAGCCTCTTGTACAAATGCAGGGTAAGACTATGTACGATAGACCCCTGTGGTCTAGCCCTTTCTTGGATCCCGTATATAGCGGGAGCTTAATGCATCGGGACTTGGTGTTAGTAGGTGTGTTTGATTTCACGATCCACGTATTATTGATCGACACGATAAAAAAATAGGGGTTTGTAATTAATCTTTGATAGTAGAACTCACCATAAGATGAGTAATTCTGAATGATATCTTGGACGATTCCGTAGGCATCGGCATACACAAACTTTGATCCAGTAAGTTTGGAACTTAGTTCACTCACAAGCCCTCTCAATTGGGTGTTGTATGATTGCGCAAGCACATTTGGGAAATTTACGCACTTATCTCCAGCTGATAGATTTATAGCCCTTTGGTAAGGGATACACCCAATAGGCCCAACATTCACCACTATAACTTTCCTGGCACCCAAATTATAAAGTCTCTGCATATGGTTTTTAACAAGAATAATTATGTCAGCATTGTGTTAAAGTAATCCACTTTAAATAAATTCACAATTTACCGTTAGTTGAATTCTGAATTTGGATATCACTGCTCCCACAAATTTCAGAGGAGGTACAGTTAGTTGCTCAGGTGTGGAGAGAACAGGCGTGAGATAATTGTTGATGAAGTCATTTGATCCCATCGTTACTGAGAAGAGTGAATTCTCAATCAACTTTATTGCCGCTGGCTCTCCTATTCTTGTGATTATGTCCTGTCTAGTGTTTGCAAAATTGTCTAATTGAGCATCCATGTTGATCCTTCCAACCTACCAATATTTATAAAAAATCCCATTTTAATCAATATCCAATCAAACACACAAAAAGAAAAACAAATCTTGTAGCACTCCCATTTGATGTTACATAATCCTCCTTTTGACTTGACATACTCGTGCATAATAGACCTAACATGGCGGAAAATTTTTATTTTGTCTCTCGTACAAACTGACACTAGTTATATGAGACATTTTTTTTTATCTCATAGTTTTGTAGACCCAGAAGTGTAAGATTGGGGTCTACAAATTTATGAGAGAAAAAGAAGTCTCGCACAATTAATGTAAATTATATAATACACACAATAAAACTTCTCTAATATGATTATATGACTACTCAATGCAGATTCTTCACAAAACATATTGGACCAAAACAAAAAAACTAACATATTCTCGTATTGCATACTTGTTGAGATAAGTTATACCAAGATTTTGATATAAAATAATACCTCCAATCAAATACAAATAAATTTAATCCCTTATATCAAAATAACCCACCTAATCTTTTGAATCAAACGGTCCCTCAATTAAACAATATATGCCTAACATTTCAAAACACACGTTTTCCACGTTTTGCAAGTGTTAGATACAGAGATATACAAAAGCATTGAGAATAATAAGGAAAAATTCAAAGCTAAACAACCAATACAAAATGGGGGGAAATTAAGGACTTACAAAAATTTGGCCAGATTCATTAAGAATGCCTCCTCCTCCAGAAGCATAATTGACACCTTGCAGAATCACTGGTCCAGATGTTGTTGGTGCTAAGTATGGAGGAGTCAAATTAAATCCCATTTCCTCACCTATAAATCCATTCAAATAAAATCATCCAAAATAAGAAGAAGAAAAAAATATTACTACTAAATAAAGGGAAAGATTTTGAGCAAGATTAAACTTGCCTAAAATATCCACTATAGTTCTTCCATTTGTATATCTTCCTGTTGGGGCACCAAAATCAATACCATTTGGGAAGAAATTTGCTTTTGAAAGAGAAGCTATATAGTTATTGTTACCCGCATCAACCAATGAATCTCCAAAGACAAAATTAGCAGGGTGGTTATTTTCTGCCAAACAGATAGTCAATTTCTGAAGCAAAACTACCAACAAAATCACCAACATATAATATGATGGATTTCCCATTTCAAGAATGTGGAGACTTCTTTCAGTAAGAGAAAGCAACTTCTGATAAATTTACCAAATCAAGGACACACACACACACACACCAATAGAAAGAGACAAAATTGCAGAGAATTAAAAGCAAATAAGCTTTTAGCTCACAATTTCAGTGGACTTGACTATAGTCACTATATTACTTAATGAACCTAGGATAGCCAGCAAACAATTAAAAGAATATCAGTTGGTAATAGTCACTATATATTATAACTATACCTATGAAATTAGGATGGGCTAGAAATAAAGAATTAAATTAAGGGAGACATTTGGTAATAGTTGGGGACGATTAAACTGAAAAGGGAAATTCTCCTCACAGCTACGCTTAACTCAACAATATGATAAAAGTATAGTATGAAAGTTGGTGGAGAAGAACTCATTAAATGCCTAGCAGAATGAGCAGTACCAATCAGAGAAATTTCTGGTATGTTGGAGCCAATCTTGAACAAGAATGCAATCCCCAATAGAGAAACAGAACCAATAAATATTACTCTCCTACTAGTAGATTTCTGTCCAAGTTCAGAAATTCATAATTTTTGTTGGTGGTAAGAAAATAAATTATGCAACTGCCAACCTTCATATTCTGAACCAATTGGATGGCAAAGTACGTGCAATTGAATGCAGTCACTTAAATTTACAGTATGGCCTTTATTCTCCTTATTTTTATAATATTCTTTTCCAAAAGAAGGAAAAGTTACAAATATAATACTGAAAGATAGGTGTGGTTGAAAGCAAACCAAACACGTTTAAGTGAGGATAGTAATTCTTCTGATGCATATATATGCCTAATGTTGAGTGATTTTATTTTGTATTTCACGCAACAAATATTAGTTGTGTACGGCCTCTTTTTATTCATGTATTTGTGCATCCATATCTTATATATCTTATAGAAAATGAGAGTATAATTAGAGAGAATTTTTTGTATATTGAATTGACCTCATCTGTACAAAGGACACTATATTTATATACATGTGTATCTAGAAAAGAAAACAAAAAGGGAATATAAAAAATAAAAGAATAGCCTATGAAATATATACACTTGTCCTAATACTATTTGTGTATGTATAACAAACTAACTAACAATGTTAGTCCTTCTTCAAGTGGTCCAATACGTACATGTGGGAAGCTTTCAGAATTTGAGTGCAAAATGGATGAACCAAATTTAATCCATCAATATTTCTTTGAACAGTGAAGATGAAGCCACATAGCTAATTGACTCTTTTAGTATAGTCAAAGACATAATTGTGACTTTGCCTAATTTTGTCTGTCGTCTTCAACCTTAGGTTTCATGTTCCTTCTTCTCCATCCTAACTTCTACAAATTTCGTTCCTTTCCAGTACAAATCATGGACTTATTTATTCCAATACCCCCCTCAAGTTGGAGGGGGTAGAAGCTTGCCAAGGATTAGCGTGTGAGTTGGTACTGTTAAGGGTTTGGTGAATAAATCAGCAAGTTGCAATTTTGAGGGAACAAATGTCAGAGAAATGAGGCCGGAGAGAAATTGTTGTCGTACAAAGTGGCAACCAAGCTCAACGTGCTTAGTATGTTTGTGAAACACGGGATTGCGGGCGACATGGATGGCAACTTGACTATTGGAGAAAATAGGATCAAGGATCGGAAGAGGAACTGAGAGATCTGTGAGCAAACGAGTCAACCAGGTCAGTTCTGCAACCAAACGTCGCATAGAGCGATACTCCGCTTTTGCGGGAGAAAGATAAATAGAGGTTTGTTTCTTGGATTTCCAAGACACAGGAGAACCGCCTAAACTGATAAAGAAGCCACTAACATAGTGGTGAGTATCCCTACAAGATGCCCAATCGGCGTCACAGAAACCCAAAAGATCCAAAGAGGGATGGGCATTAAGAAAAAGACCCTAGCCAGAGGTGGATGAGATGTAACGAAGAACATGTAAGGCCGCAGTAAAATGACCAAGGCAAGTTCGTTGCATGAACTGATTGAGTGTGAGTACAGCAAAGGAGAATCTGATCGTGTGTGGGTCAAATAGTTGAGCTTACCCATTAAACGTCGATAAAGAGAAACATCAGCTAATGGAGGACCAGATCAGCAACCAATTTGGAAGAGGGATCCAAGGGTGAAGAAGCTGAAGGAAGATTTGAGCAATCAAACTCGTGAAGCAGGTTAAAGGTAAATTTCCTTTGAGTAACAATGATTCCCTAGTCTTCTCGCAAAATTTCCATTCCTAAAAAATAGTGAAGTGGTCCAAGATCCTTTATTTTGAATTTAGAATGTAGAAATAATTTGAGATCCGTTAATTCTGCGAGATTATCCCACGTAAGTAGTATGTCATCAACGTAGACTGCAACAATAGAGACAAGAGGTCCTGTTCTTTTGAAGAATAGAGAATAGTCATTAAGGGAAGCAGAAAAACCTTTTAAACTTAGTGCCCCTGCAAGCCTGGAATACCATTACCTAGAGGCTTGTTTTAAACCATAAAGCGACCTCTTAAGTCGACAATCATGGTTGAGACTAGGGGAAGGTAGACCAGCAGGAAACTTCATATAAATTTTTTCTTGTAATTTCCCATGTAAGAAAGCACTACTCACATCAAATTGAGAGATAGACCAACCTTTCTTGACTGCAATAAAAGTAAACATCTGATTGTGGTCATCTTAACAACTGGAGAGAAGGTTTCTGTGTAATCAATACATTCTCTTTGAACATCACCCCTTATAACCAATCTTTCTTTGAGTATTCCAATAGAACCATCAGCATTGTGTTTGACTTTATAGACCCATTTACAGGGTAAAACCTTCTTCCCAGTAGGTAGAAGTACCATATCTCATGTCAGGTTGTCTTCTAGAGCTTTAAATTCTGAATTCATAGCTTGTACCCAACCTCGGTAGAGCATGCCTGGGAATAAGAAGTAGGTTCTGTAAAAGAGGATACTGATTGAAGAAGGTGTTGATTAGAGTTAGAGAGGGCAAAGAAAGCAAAGGGAGAAGGGGAACAGGCAGATATGAGGCGGGAAGTGGTGACATCACTTAGGTAGATGTTGCTGCAAACATAATCTTTAAGGTAACTTGGTAGAGTGCCTAAGTTGTCCCTATTAGATCTTCTAAGTGTAAGAGGAGGAGAATGAGGCATAGGTGAATTGCGAGCAGTAGGAACATGGGGAGTGTCTTGGGAAGAAGAGTAACCAGAGAAAATATCAGTGGGAAGGCAATCTTGTGGTATAATGGAGATAGGCTGTGGGGAAGCATCTGAGGTGGAAGGAGGTATAGCAAAGCTAGGAGTGGGGCATGGAAATGGTTCAGTTTGAGGCATATGGGAGCAAGGAAAAATGTGTTCAATGAAATGAATATCCCTGGACACAAACAATTTTCTGGTGGTGAGATTCAACAACTTATATCCCTTTTGACCAGCAGGATAGCCTATAAAGACACATGCTAGGGCCTTAGAATCAAACTTTCCTCTATTATGGGACAAGGTAGGGGGATAACAAAGACAACCAAAGCTTCTTAAGAAAACATAAGAGGGTGCTTTCCCAAACAGTAGATGATAGAGAGTATGTCCTTTTAGCACTCTAGAGGGAAATCTGCTGATGAGAAATGTAGTTGTTACGATTCATTCTCCCAAATAGCAAAGAGGCACTTTAGGTTGAAAAAGTAGAGCCCTAGAAACTTCTAACAAATTTCTATGTTTCCTCTCCACAATTTCATTTTGTTGAGGGGTTCCCACCCAAAAAGCCTGATGTAAAATGCCTTGTGACAAGAAGAACAAGGAAGTTGTAGTACTGTTGCCCAATTCTAGAGCATTATCCGACCTAATAACCTTGACCTTATAATTGAATTGCCTTTCCACCATGCTCAATAAATATTTCAGAACTGAAAATGCACTACCCTTAGTGCTTAGTAAATAAGTCCAAGTAGCTCTACTAAAATCATCCACAATAGTGAGAAAGTACTTGTATCCATTGTGAGTAGGAGTTTCATAAGGACCTCATGTGTCAATATGTATTCAAATGGTTGTTTTGTTTTAATATGACTAATTGAAAATGGTATTCTAGACTGCCTTGCTAATGGGTGAACTTCACGATGACAACTAGAATTAGAGTGCAAAATGGACGAACTAGATTTAATCCATCAATATTTCTTTAAACAGTTGAGATGAAGCCACGTGGCTAATTGACTCCTTTAGTATAGTCAAAGACTTAATTGTGACTTTGCCTAGTTTTGTCCATCATCTTCAACCTTAGGTTTCATGTTCCTTCTTCTTCATCCAACTTCTACAAATTTCGTTCCTTTCCAGTACAAAACAAGAAAGAGGCTTCACACAACTAGTGTCAGTTATGTGAGGCACAAAATAAAAAAACCACTCCGAATATTCATTTTAAATAAAGCTTCACATTATCATTTTTGCAAATTTTGTGAAAGTATCTATTTGATCATCATTATACTTTTTGTTCACATTTATCTAACCCTAAATTTAAGGGTTAATAACCCTAAACTGCTATGTTTTTATTGTTTAAATTATTCGGTGTTCCCAAAATTCTTCTAAACTATATTACACTTTATATTTAAAGATCCCCCTAAACTATGTCACACCTCCTTTTTACGCGCACGCGAGGGCACAAGGGAGTTTTCCCAATTAAAGGACAATCGAAACGGGATTTATTTAATTAATTCAGAGTCGCCACTTGGGAAAATAATGGTGTCCCAAGTCACCGGTTTAATCCCGAACCGAGGAAATTTATGACTCTGTAATACAGTCCGCGAAACTAGAAATCTGGATAAGGAATTCTGTTAACCCGGGAGAAGGTGTTAGGCACTCCCGGATTCCGTGGTTTTAGCACGGTCGCTCAATTGAAATTTTTGTTTTTATCTGATTCTTTATATATTTTGACGGTGTGCTTTTAATGCTCCGCTTTTATTTTTAGAAGAATTGCGACGTTACGAAAACACATTTCGAGCCGCACCGTAACCGGTACGCCTGCGACTCTAATGTATTTCAGTTTCGCCGAGAGTAAGATTTGGGTCACATAAATGCACACCCGTATTCAGGAAAGTAATTTTATTTCAAGTCGTGCCTAAAGAGTCTATCGTCTATTTACTTTGGGAAAAGGACCGTGAAATTCACTAGACGGTCCTTCCAAGTCTAAGTTTTCATGACAATTATTCGAGGGCCCCACAATGGTGTATTTTTGGCGAGGCTCGTCTCGTTTATTTTAAAAGGACAATCCTAAAGTGACTACACTTTTCTACTAAGTTCGTCTCTAAATAAAAGAGAAAAGGTCCTAATTTATTGCATGTTTATAAGCCCGGAACTCTTATTAGTTATTAAATCAATGTGAACGGAAATTGCACTCGAGCTTGCATAAGGGAAATTGTTTTATGCCTTATTCTACAAGCGAATAATACTAAATCTAAAATTATAAATAGCATACGAATTTGACAAAATATCAGAACAAACTAACCATTCTCTAATTAATTTAAACCGACAGTATTAGATAAATTGAGCCGATGGAGTTAACTATGTGTGATACAAAAGTCATTTTTGAACTTCATGCTAACGTTCATCACTAACATTAGTTACTAATTTTATTCAAATTGCTATTTAAAGCGATGTTATTTGCTCAAGTAACCTAGTAAATTCCGAACTAGATACATCAAACTAACATTTTTAATTGATTATTTTTCCACATAATCCATTGTCTTATACGCAGTGAGGGTGTTGTGGTCTCGAAATAAAGGCGAAGCCCATAATCGCTTTTGTTCTAACTAATAGAGCCTATCACATACAAAACTCTTCATGGCCTAACTCATGGATTACTTATTGTATCTTGCAAAAAACCTAGCTGTAAATTATCTTCCTTAATAACAATTGAACCTCTGTTTTTTCATTATCATAATAGAAGTATACTAAACCTTCAAATGAATGCTCACTCTATTATATTAACAATCGTTAAACCAAAGCTACTAACTATAAGAATCTATTACTAACATGAAACAGAACCAAAATTATCTAAAGTTCTGAAAAACTCATTAGCGTTACAGTCCAAACCCACTGTCAAAAATAACGAGAAACTAATTACACATTCATCCGGACTTAACTCAAATCACTATGATACTTTAAGGTACGAACTTCATAACATATTTCCTAAATTGATATCAGTTTGCAAATGAAAACAGTGAAGCTGAAAGAGATCCACAAAAGGAGGAATCGTCACTTCAATTTACTCCCGTAAAGCATGAGTTTACAAATGTGTACCTGGAAATTGTCAAAGATGAAAGGCTACGGTGTCAGCTAGGCAGTAATAGCAACAACAGCAGCAGTGATCCAACGATAACAACACACCACAACAAAACAGCGAGAAAAACACAACAAAGACAACCGCAACTGTGTGCGGCAGCCGCGGGCAGCAACAGTATGCAGCAGCCGCAAAGAACACGGCAGCAACAGCAGGCAGCAAAGATGGCAGCAACAGTGTGCAAACCGAAACAAACAGCAGCAGCAACAGTGTGCAAACCGAAACAAACAACAGCAGATACGCCACAGTCAAACTCAGTAGCACAGCAACAAACAACCCGAGAACAACAGCAACCAAATGACCACTATGCAATAGTGTATACCGTGTGTATGTGTGTGTGTAGGAATATCTCTGTCTATGTCTTTCTTTTTCCCTTGGATCCCTTCTCTCTCAGATTAATGTTATATTTATAGCTCAAACAGACCCCTCCCCCTAAATGACTTCTTGATTTAAGTTAAATGGTTCCCCATGCTTACTTGTTTGGTTCCCCATGCTTACTTGTTTGGTTCCCCACTAACACTTGTCTTTTCCTTAATTAATTCAAAAGTTATGGGCAACATATTTAATTACTTCTTTTAACACCTTCCAAAGCCACTATGTCTTGTTCCTCACTAAGTATTAAACAATACCCCTTTTTTAATGTTATTAGTGCTTAGTGGATAAAATACTTTAACATAAATAATTCTTTAAGTTTTCAATTTCCATATTACCCCTACTTCTCAAGACTTATTACATTCATAATTTCTGTATTTTACTCCTATTTTAACACATTTTCAGATTTGTATTTAACAAATAGCCACAATTAAGTGACTATTGCTCAATTAACCCATTAACCCTTCCAAACTACTTTAAATTCAGATTATTTCACTAATTAAAATCATCTTTCATCAATAGCCGACCTTAAGCAGTCTTACAAATACAAGCCACTTATGATTAATTATCCGATTAACAAGACTCGAGGGAACAATTGATAGATGGTGAGTCTTATTACTCGAGCTAACTAGTCGCGATTGATTCTATTTAGTAAGAACACCTTAGGTTGCTACGAATCGTATGATTTCAACTATTGACTTAATGAGAGTCTCAACTAGTCTAAGGGACGAAATCACTAATCGAGCTTTAATCATTAACTACAGCTATAACCAATACATCCTAAATGTTATTCAATCATCGAATCCACTAATCAATCAATTAATCCACTTGAACTTTCAAAAACAGAATCAAACAGGTTCAAATATTTCCCATTATCAATGGGTCAACTAACCAAGACTTGTCAAATTAGAAGAGCCAACAGAATTCAGAAAGAGGGCCATTTCCCCGACAAATAACAGAAACTAACAATTTAACAGATTCACAAGATATTCGCAATGCATTTAGTAGACTAATCAAATCGCAGAATACTTATTCGACCTAATATTACCAGAAAAAAACTAATTAATACTAGTAAGTCAACCTAATTAATCTATTATCAAAATCAGAAGCATTTAACTCTAACAAAGATTAATACCAAATTAACCAAAACAAATCCAATAATCAACTAGTAATTCCCAACAATCAAAAATATGAAACATGAAACAATAAGTAATTCAAAATCAGAAATCAGAAATCAACAAATATGGTTATAATAGAAACTAACAATTATTCAATTAATTAGCAGAAACTAACATATCCTAGTAAAAATCAAAACCAGTCGTAAATCTAACAATCATCGATTCGGCGAGAACCAAACACGGACAATTATTAACAATAAACAAGAAACATATTCAAAACTGAAACATCATATTAACAGATTCTAAAAAAATGACGGAAAGAGACGAGGATCACTTAGTATCAGAACAACGGGACCAAATGAACACTATAAACATACTGAACGAAAAGAAATTGAATTCATATGCAAGATTGATAGGCAACGAAGAGAAAAGAACCAAAGGATATTCGGAACAAAAGTAACAGCACGCAATTACTGAAATAATCGTAATCTGTACAAAACACCTTGACACCACCTATACGAAACCAAAGCATCGACAAATTCGGAAAGCAATCAGTCAGAATTTTATGGTTACTATTTATTCTCTCCAATACCCTTTAACACTTTATAAATTTCTTTATTCACAGTATCAATTAAACAAAGCATTTGATCATCCAAAGTTCACTATAATCCCCTAATATGGCCAACTTCAGATTACTCTAATGAGGAAACAAACACATCACCATAGCCATATATCATAAATTTATTCAACTTTGAAGCCACCAAAATGTTAATCGAAGCTCCTTAAGGCCTTGTATCTAAGTGAATAACTGTAACAGACAATCAAAAACTCATTCTAATCATTAAATCCACCCGAACATGGAGTAAACCAACAGACATGAAGCAACCGAATAGTAGAATATCAGTAAAACAGAGCGATGGAGCATAGCTAATGAAGCAACAAAATCACGATGTCAAGCAAAATAGAGTAGAAAGAATGAGAAATGAACCTCAAATGAATCTGAAAATTAAGTGTGAGGCAATTTTGGACGAACAGCGAATAGGAATTCGAATCGGCACCGAGTCTTCGACTCCAAGCTCAACCTCAATCACACTTTCTTCTTCATGACATACGGAGACGGAAACACCAAATGCGACTTTCAATTTAACAGGGCTCGAAGCAGAATCACGGAGGAATACCAACAGCAATGAAAAAGTGCCAACGTGAAGTGAATCATCAGAAAATCGAACGAGAAAACCAATACAAACGGGACCAAATCGGAATGGATGACCATATCGAGAAAACCAATACAAACGGGATCAATTTCCAACGATTAACTCCGAATGGATGACCATAATCGGAACAGCGGGCAAGAATCGACGACCTCGAACGGAACCTCGGGTTCGCAAGCGAATAGCTCGTCAACTCGACTCAAATCTATGGTGGCGTTTTGGGCACTGTTGCGGCAGATATTAGCTGCATTTCGAGACTGAGTCGAGGTTGTTTGGTGGAGGTTTCAGGTGGGTGGTTGACTGGTGAGGTCGGCGAGTTTGAGTGTAGAGAGATCGGCTGGCGACGAGGGTCAGGGCTCGTTTGGTCACCGGTCTAGTGGAATCGAAGAGTGGTCTGGTTAGAGAAATGAGCAGAGGCGGCGGCGGCTTCTGCTGTTGAAGGAGAGAAGTGGCGGCTGGGAGGTCTCTTCTTGGTCGATGAAGAAGGCAAGACGATGGGGGGGCTGGTTTTTTACTGTTGCGGCTGGGTGCTCTAGGGTTTTTTGTTTGGGTGTTCAAGAGAAATGGGGGAGGCAATTGAGTGGAGGTTCATTTGGTTATGTGTGAGTTGGGCCGGGTCGGGGCGGTACAGGGTCGGGGTGTTGGGCTGGCTGGGTAGGGAATTAGGTTGTGTATTGAATTACATTGGGCTTGGTTTTGCTATGGCCCAATTCCGATTTCCATACTACATTCCATGGTGTATCATATACATATGTGTGTATATATATGTATATATATATATATATATATATATATATATATATATATATATATATATACATATGTGTGTATATATATGTATATATATATATATACTAACTCATAACACAATTAATTTTTACTACAATCATCCCACATAATCCCACTTAAATGTAAACCGTATAATTTTGATATTAAACACTAAAAAAAAAAAAAAAATGCACAACATGATGTATATATTTTGTATTTTACTAATTTAAATAAATAAACACGCACACACAAAAATGCAAATGTAAGATAAAAATAACACAAAAATCACAAAAATCATGCTCAACACGAAACTATTTTATTTTTTGAATTTTCTGGGAGTGATTCTCATGTAGGGCAAAAATCACGTGCTCACAGCTGCCCCTCTTTGCGCGTAAACATGAAGAGTTTTCGTGCAAAGATAAGTGAGCGGATACGAGCGATTTTTGCCTGTTCGAGCACCCCGTGTGAAGCGTTTTTTGGCAAAGTTTGACCGAACCTTTGCTTCAAAGGTCTCCTACATATCCCTGGCTAAAAGGGAATCAGGTCAGTGTAGTTCGGGAAGTTTTGGTAGCTGGGACTACCGTGACTACTGTGATCTTGCTGTTACTGTTGTTGCCGCTGTTACTGCTGTTGCCAATGCTTAACCGATCCCCTTATTACACCGTGCTAAACAAAATAAGAAGCTAGACTAAGTTACAGTACTACAAATTCTTATCTATCTCTTTTAACTTGGCCTTGTCAGGCTCCTTGCCATCCTGTCTGACTTGACGTCCTTCTGATGTTTCTTCTCTTCTGCCAGTTGTTATTTCGGTCTATCTTGATTGCCGAACCCCGACCGTTGTTTCCTTCTTTATGATCTTTGAACTATTCTCCTTCGCAATCCGAATATATCTGTTCTGATCCTTGTTGCCTCCCTCTGCTTACGAACTTGGATTCATGCCGGAGATTTCTGTTACATTCAACCGCTTTCCTCAACCAAAATAGACCGCCACTCCATTCTCCAGGCGGGCTCCCTGACTTCAACTACTACTCAAAATAAAATTGCCACTCCATTCTCCGAGGCGGGCTCCCCGACTTCAACTATAACTTCAAAATTAAATCGCCACTCCATTCTCCGGGCGGGCTCCCGACTTCAACTATAACTTCAAAATTAAATCGCCACTCCATTCTCCGGGCGGGCTCCCCGACTTCAACTATAACTTCAAAATAAAATCGCCACTCCATTCTTCGGGCGGGCTCCCCGACTTCAACTATAACTTCAAAATTAAATCGCCACTCCATTCTCCGGGCGGGCTCCCCGACTTCAACTATAACTTCAAAATTAAATCGCCACTCCATTCTCCAGGCGGGCTCCCCGACTTCAACTATAACTTCAAAATTAAATCGCCACTCCATTCTCCAGGCGGGCTCCCCGACTTCAACTATAACTTCAAAATTAAATCGCCACTCCATTCTCCGGGCGGGCTCCCCGACTTCAACTATAACTTCAAAATTAAATCGCCACTCCATTCTCCCAGGCGGGCTCCCCGACTTCAACTATAACTTCAAAATTAAATCGCCACTCCATTCTCCGGGCGGGCTCCCCGACTTCAACTATAACTTCAAAATTAAATCGCCACTCCATTCTCCGGGCGGGCTCCCCGACTTCAACTATAACTTCAAAATTAAATCGCCACTCCATTCTCCGGGCGGGCTCCCCTGACTTCAACTACTACTCAAAATAAAATTGCCACTCCATTCTCCGGGCGGGCTCCCCGACTTCAACTACTACTCCAAAATAAAATCGCCACTCCATTCTCCGGGCGGGCTCCCCGACTTCAACTACTACTTCAAAAATAAAATCGCCACTCCATTCTCCAGGCGGGCTCTCTGACTTCAACTACTACTTCAAAAATAAAATTGCCACTCCATTCTCCAGGCGGGCTCCCTGACTTCAATTACAACTCACTGATTTCATCCTATCTTGATTACCTTCCTTTGCCTCTTGTACCATTTTCTTCTTCCCGCATTGCCTCTCGGACCACCTTCTCTTCTGAATTATCCCGTCTTGGAATTTCCTTCCCCTAGGTCGTATTACTTTTCTTCTGGCTGCTGGGGATATTTTTGGAACTGTTTACTTGCCTGCTGGGGATGATGCTGCTGAGGAAGTATTCTTTGTTTCCTTCACCCCTCATTCTCTTCCTTCTTCCCATGCCTCCTCCGGGACTCACGCTCTTGCCTCCTCGAGCAAATTACGGGATGTAATACTGCTGGGGGAATCTCGAATCCATTGTTCCATTTTTCCATCAACTGCTGGGGATGATACCAGGCTCAAAGATCATCCCATCGTTTCGTCTGGCCTTTCTCAAAACTATTCTGCTCGGAGCTGGTATTTCCCGAAATCTAGTGTTGCTTTCTACCCTTACCCTCTGAGTTTTGGCTTTCAAGAAAATTTTCGCAAAAGGAGAAAATTTTCTGCCCCAGTTTGATAGACTTCCGGACGGTATGCTTTTCCGCCAACGAACCCTCTTTTCCTGCTTTAAATCAAAGAAAAATTGTTAGTTTCAAAATGCAGTGAGTGGTCGTGCCACTCTTGTTGGGGCCATTCTCTTTTCTCTTTCAGCTGCTCGGCCTCTCTCGAACTTTAAGGACGACGTTGACGCTTGCTGGGGACGATGCTCCTCCCGCGAATGGTTTCTCATCTTTCCTTTTATTCCAATCTTTGGTTTGATCCGGCTCTTTTTAGCCGGTGATCTGTTGCGTGAAATCATCTTTCGGACATGCCACATGTGTCCATCATACTCCATAATTCTTGCGAACCTTCCACTCGGCCTGTCATCCCAATCTTACTATCGTAACGACTTCTGTCTTATTGCCTCGTTCCACGCCTATTCACTTTCAATATACTGCTTTGGGAGACTTGGTAGTAAGCTTTGAAAAATCAATTTTCGAAAATGAAAGAAAAGAAAAGAATATTGACCGCAAATGACAAAAGAAGAGAAAAACTTTTCTGAACTCAAAAATAGGAAAACTTATCTGAATGTGTGCCTGATCCAATGTTATGCCGCGCCTTTGAGATTAAACTACCCAGTCTATTCATGTCAATCACTTTCTGATGCCGCGTTCCGCTAGAGGTAAACGGATGTCCAAACCTTGTCTCATGCAGACATCTTGTAACCATCTCGTCCTGTCACCTCACAGTGCCCTTCAAAGGGTTTTCACTAATGAGATTCTCTCATTTCTCTCTATCTCCCGTCGCCTTAAGGTGCCCGTAAAGGTTTTCACCGTAAGACTCTCTCATTTCATTTCTCTCAACTTCCTTCGCCTTAAGGTGCCCTCGAGGGTTTTCACCGTTAAGACTCTCTCATTTACGTTTTCTTTCCCTGCGGCGGGGTATCACCCCCTGAGATTCCTTCTAGAGCGTTATCCCCTTTCGGCTTGTGCATCCTGGATTCAATCGAGGGTCGGGATGTCACTCTTGGCTTTTGTTCACATGACTTGGCACTTCTCAAATACTAATCGAGAGGTCTTTCTGGTTCTTAATATGGTTTCTGCGCGTGAGGCTGAAGAAAGGGGTTTAGCCTCAACGGTTAGCTTATTACAACTTTCGGAATCCACACTATCTTTCCAACGAAACAATGACTCCTGCCCCAGTTTTGTTGCTTGGGGATTTTTGATTTTTATTTTATTATGACCGAGCCGTGTGGCGCCTACGTATCCTTCTCGAGGAATCAGGTCGAACGTAGTTCACTTTTTCTTGTATTACTTCTTTGTTTCTTTTCTATTCTGTTACACATCTTCCTTGATGATTCCGAAAGAAGGTATATGAAAGAATAATTAAGGCTCAAATGGGGAAACAAAGGTTAAAGTGTTTGGGTAGTAGAAAAATTGCCTCTGTCATTTCATTCTCCGAAAAATGCCAAGTACACACAAACGAAACCAAACGTTGACAAATGCATCAAAGAATTACACATAATATCTCTTAACTGCATCGGAATTGATAGCCATATCGGTGCATCTTCCCTCGACATCAGTCAGACATAGAGCGCCGTTGGATAATACTCTAGTCACCACAAAAGGTCCCTGCCAATTTGGAGCGAACTTGCCTTTCGCCTCGGCCTGATGCGGTAGAACTCTCTTCAGCACATGCTGTCCCACCTCAAATCTCCTGGGACGCACCTTCTTGTTATATGCTCTCGCCATTCTCTTTTGATACAATTGGCCATGACATACTGCTGTCAATCTCTTTTCATCGATCAAGCTCAATTGCTCTAATCGGGTTTTGACCCACTCGTCGTCATCAATCTCAGAGCTTCAGCGACAATTCGGAGGGATGGGATTTCAACTTCTGCCGGTATTACTGCTTCGGTCCCGTATACCAACAAGTAAGGAGTTGCACCTACCGAAGTCCGGACGGTAGTGCGATAACCCAACAGCGCAAACGGTAACTTTTCATGCCACTGCCTTGACCCTTCTATCATCTTCCTCAATATCTTCTTTATGTTCTTGTTTGCTGCCTCGACCGCACCATTTGCTTTTGGGCGATACGGTGTGGAATTTCGGTGTGTAATCTTGAACTGTTGACATACCTCTTTCATCAATCCACTGTTAAGATTTGCACCGTTATCCGTAATGATCATCTTTGGAATTCCAAACCTACAAATGATGTGGGAGTGTACGAAGTCCACCACTGCCTTCTTGGTCACTGATTTGAATGTTTTGGCCTCCACCCACTTGGTAAAATAATCAATCGTTACCAGAATGAACCTGTGACCATTGGAAGTCGCAGGCTCAATAGGTCCAATAACATCCATACCCCATGCGACAAACGGCCATGGTGCTGACATTGTATGCAATTCAGTCGGCGGAGAATGAATCAAATCTCCGTGTATCCGACACTGATGGCATCTTCGCACGAAACTTATACAATCACGCTCCATCGTGAGCCAGTAATATCCTGCTCGAAGAATCTTCTTTGCCAATACGTATCCGCTCATGTGTGGTCCACAAACTCCCGAGTGTATATCAGTCATCACTACTATGGCTTGACTTGCATCTATACATCTCAATAATCCCAAATCCGGGGTTCTTTTGTACAACACCCCTCCACTGAGGAAAAATCCGTTTGCCAATCGCCGAATAGCCCTCTTCTGATCTCCGGTTGCCTGCTCCGGGTATATTCCCAACCTGAGGTACTCTTTGACATCATGAAACCATGGCTCACCATCCACCTCTTCCTCTATCACATTACAATAAGCATGTTGATTCCGGACATGGATATGTAACGGATCGACACGAACCTTGTCCGGGTGATGTAGCATTGACGCTAAAGTAGCCAACGCGTCGGCAACCTCATTATGCATCCTCGGGATGTGTCTGAATTCTACTGATCGAAAGCGCTTGGTCAGATCATGCAAGCACTGACGATACGGGATAAGCTTTAAATCTCTGGTTTCCCATTCTCCCTGAATCTGATGTACTAGAAGGTCCGAGTCCCCCAAGACCAAGACGTCCCGTACATCCATGTCCACCGCTAATCGCAACCCCAAGATACATGCCTCGTACTCGGCCATATTATTGGTACAGTGAAAACGCAGTTGAGCAGTAACAGGATAATGATGTCCTGTTTCCGATATGAGCACAGCCCCTACTCCGACTCCTTTTGCGTTCGCCGCTCCGTCGAAGAAGAGCTTCCATCCCGGATCCTTGGTTAGTTCTAACCCCTCAATTTGCAATACTTCTTCGTCTGGAAAATATGTCCTCAAAGGCTCGTATTCGTCATCAACAGGATTTTCAGCTAAGTGATCGGCCAGGGCTTGAGCTTTCATAGCCGTCCTTGTCACGTATATGATGTCGAATTCCGTAAGTAATATTTGCCATTTTGCTAACCTCCCCGTAGGCATGGGTTTCTGGAAAATATACTTCAACGGATCCAAACGCGAAATGAGGTAAGTGGTGTAAGAAGACAAGTAGTGTTTCAGCTTTTGGGCTACCCAAGTCAGGGCGCAACATGTCTTTTCTAGATGAGTGTACTTGACCTCGTGGACTGTAAACTTCTTACTGAGGTAGTAAATGGCCCGTTCCTTCCTGCCAGTAAGATCATGCTGCCCCAGTACGCAGCCGAACGAATTCTCGAGAACCGTCAGATAAAGAATCAGGGGTCTACCCGGTTCAGGCGGAACTAGTACAGGTGGATTTGACAGATACCCTTTGATCCGGTCAAACGCTTCCTGACATTCTGCCGTCCATTCTATCGCAGCGTCTTTCTTCAATAAGCGGAATATGGGTTCACAGGTTGCCGTAAGCTGGGCAATAAACCTACTGATGTAATTCAACCTTCCCAACAGACTCATTACCTCTGTTTTATTCTTCGGCGGGGGTAACTCCCTGAATGGACTTGATTTTGGATGGGTCCAACTCAATGCCCCGTCGGCTGACGATGAATCCTAGCAACTTTCCTGACGGAACTCCGAATGCGCATTTGGCCGGATTAAGCTTGATGTCGTACCTTCGGAGTCTTTGAAAGAACTTCCTGAGGTCAGCAACATGGTCTTCTTGACGCCTAGATTTTATGATCACATCATCCACGTACACCTCAATTTCCTTGTGTATCATGTCATGGAATACCGTAGTCATCGCCCTCATATATGTTGCTCCTGCATTCTTCAAACCAAACGGCATCACTCGGTAGCAATAAGTTCCCCACGGTGTGATAAAAGCCGTCTTTTCTGCGTCCTCTTCATCCATCAAAATCTGATGATATCCCGCATAACAATCCACAAAGGATCCGATTTCGCGTCCGGCGCAATTATCAATCAGGATATGGATATTGGGAAGCGGGAAATTATCCTTAGGACTCGCCTTGTTGAGATTGCGGTAGTCCACGCATACTCTGATCTTTCCGTCTTTCTTTGGCACTGGTACTACGTTAGCCAACCATTCAGGGTATCGAGTGACACGAATGACTTTCGCCTGCAACTGCTTGGTTACCTCCTCCTTAATCTTCACACTCATCTCCGTCTTGAATTTCTGCAGCTTTTGCTTGACGGGGGGATATGCCGGATCTGTGGGTAATCTATGAACCACTAGATCAGTGCTGAGTCCTGGCATGTCGTCGTACGACTATGCGAAAATATCTTTAAACTCCATGAGTGTTTTGATCAATTCTTCTCTCAGATTGGGTTCAATATGGACACTTATCCGGGTTTCTTTGACGTCATCCGCATTCCCTAGATTAATGGCCTCAGTATCATTTAAATTCGGTTTGGGTTTTTCCTCGAAGTGACTTAATTATTCACCGATTTCTTCTACGGCTTCATCATCGCCGTACTCTGACTCACTCTCGTCACTTCTTATTTCATGCGTTATTATTTCCAAACCCGATTGACTTTCTAGACCGGGTTGATTAATCTTTAAGCACGCCATATCATTAAGATCAGTTGAAAGAAGGCTGTTCAGAAAAGTAAAAAGAAGGAAAAATAAACAAAATTAGACACGAAGGGAACCAAATTTTCATTAAGGAGAATGGTACAAGGGAAAACAAACTGCAAACTCAAATAAAAAACGAACTAAAAACAAACTGGATTTTACTCCGGGGACAAACCCCCAACACAAAATTTCGAAAGAAAAACAATCCAAGACAAACTACCAAGACTCCTTCCGGACAGGGAGAGGAGTAGCCTTCCAGTTATTCAGTTTTGCCTTTGGTCCCACAAATTGTATCTCGGCATGACTAGATCCTTCA
>JASVEL010008010.1:0-113644 GCA_032618575.1 Nicotiana noctiflora
TAACCTCGATGGGTTCTAGGGGAGAATAAAATAGGCACAGCAATAGACTCAACAGGCAATGCAACAATGAAGAATTGAGTTCCGGATGAGTAAATAATAACACAACAGCAGCAATAGAAAACCCAGCAAAATGAGCCGAAATTCCAAACAACTCCAAATGTGAACTTCAGCTAGAGAAACCAGGCAACTATAGCTATTTAGTGTAGAATGTTTTCTGAAAATTTTGTTTTTCCAAAATCCAGCCTATTTTACTCTATGTATCTATATATTTTTATCTGGATTTTTCTATTGGAAATCTAGCCCTTAAACTAGTCCTAAATTGGGGTATTTATAGGTGTAGAGAGGTGAAATTTTTGGGGGGAAAAGATATAATATAATTCTATTTCTCTCCCCTCCTAATTTACCAAATCTTACACTTTACACCCTATTTCTGTTACAAGATCTCTTCCAGCATTTGCTGGAAGGTTCTTTTCTAGTCCAATTTGGGGCTTTTACTAAGGTGCCCCTACTTGTTATTGTTTTTTACTGAATTACATTTTCCTTAACACCAATATGCCCTTAATTCTCTGCAAAATTGCAGAAATCAGTAGCACAAATATCTTATATCCCTATAGGCTCTATTAAATCTACCTTTTTGCCATTTTAGGTTCTTTATATGCCCTTGAAGGCATTGATTAATTACCCGACCTACGTAGGTCAAATTTTCAGAGATTCAGCTCTTATTTAACTAATTGCTAGCCTTTGTATCAATATTTAAGGACAGGCCATATCAGACTTTAAGACTTATTTCAATTTTAACCAGTTTTGTTTCATGTCTGTTATTTTAAAACTAATTTGCAGGACTGGCCTGCTTATTTATTCTATTTAAAACCCAGCCAGTCCAAAGACTGGACTTGGCTTTGTAATTTGAGACCTATTATTGAACACAGGCAAGGCTAAGACCTTTGCAAGTCTAGCCACCTGTGATCATGGCTCAAGCAGGGCCTTGGTAAGTTTAATCTTTCAGACTTAAACCAATTTTTATTACACCACTGTCCTATGTAAGTGTTAGCCAGTGTGTGAGACCTAACAGAGTATGTCAATTGCAAAATTGACCACTCCTGGTCACTTATTTAAATTATAGCCTATTTTTGTGATTTCTAATTTTAGCCTATTCTAAGACACTTAACACATGTTTCAATTTAAAACCACTTATAAGTTTTAATACTATTGCAGCAATAACCAATCCACCTAGGCATGATAGGTAATAACATTGTTCACTTAACACAAGGCTGTTGCAAATATAGCCAGTTTCACAAGTAATTGCACACATAGCCAATGAAATCAGAATTGTTCATCAATTAATCAAAATTCAGAGAAAAGGGTTGAGTATTGTTGAATCTCAATCAATAGACTTACAACCTCAAATTTCACAACACAGTGTCAATTAGTCATTAAACAGGCTTAGTTAAAACTTCCTTATACTTAATGAACCACTGAAAATCCCAAGTCATACTTAAGATGCTCTTGACATAAACACATATAGGTAAAACTCATACAACAGTTTCAGAAGAGAACATGGTTTGCAAAGATCAGAGAACAACCAAACTTAAACAAAATAGTTCTAAAAGTAACCCTTAAATAGAGTAGACATGGAGAGATAGAACAAACAGAGAATTTCTTAATGGCAAAAGTCCCTAATCTAAACATACGAGTGATATAAATGAAAGATATGAAAGATAAGAAAAATCAGAACAAACGAATGAGACTTCTCAAAGACAAACCCTAATTTTAAACATGCAGTCTAATATAACAAGAAATAACATATGAAGATAGACACGATAAAGAAGAATAGATCTTTTAAACAGAAAAACAAAACAAACAAACAAAAACTTATGAAAGACTAAAACCCTAGTTCATATGACTAACTAATCAGAAGAAACATGTTGAACACACGGCAAATAACAAGAAAAAATAACAAAAATAACAGTAAAGAAAGCAAACAAAGAAGGGGAAGGGACTTAGCTTGCAGGGACTATCCCCTGAGCTTTCCCGTTTTCTTTTTCTTTTTCTTCTTTTCTTTTCCCAATTTCTCGTTTCTTTTTCTTTATTTTCTTTTCTGATTTTCTTTTTCAGGCTCAAGATCTCAGATTTGTAGTTTCATGGTTATGGAGGGGTTTTAGAAAGTAGGAAAGGTGAGAGCTTTGAGGGTGTTTTGTTTAAAGTCGCTGGAGTTAGGTTTCCGACGACCTATCTTTGAATATTCGAGATGGAGGAGGGAGATTCGAGGAAAACTGGGTACGGGGGGTGGTAGATCTGGTGGTGAGGATTCTTTGGTGTTGACTTGGGTGGGGTTTGCTTGGTTTTGGTCATCGGCGGTGAACTCCAATGACCGGAGTTTCAAGAAGGTGAAAGGTTTTTAGGGTTTCATGGGGTTTTGGTAGGTTTTTTTTTTTTGAGATGGAGAAGAAGAGAAGAAGAGAAGGGGGAGATTGGGTTTGGCCGGAGACCGCCGTGGAGAAGGCCATTCTCCATGGCCGGCCGTCTAATGAAGAGATGAAGAAGAAAAAGAAGAAGAAGAAGAGAGGGGATGGGCGGCTAGGGTTTGGGAACTATGAGAATGGTCGGTCTCTGAAGAGACCGGGCCCTTATATACTCGGGGTGTTCGATGAACTCTTGGCCGTTGGATCATTGATAATCAACGGTCAAGATTGGCCATTGCAAAACGACAACGTCTTGACTTAAATGAGAGGTCCGCTCTCACCCGTTAGATCACAAGCTTTGGACGGCTAAGATTTGATCTCAAACTTAATTGATTTAGTTAATTCCGGATTGCTTCTCAGCCATTGGATTTGACAAACTGACGGCTAAAATCAATGTTATTTATTGAACTGGACCGAATTTCTTCTTTAATTTGGGCCAATATGTTTGGGCCACTAATTCTGAATTCTTTTAGCCCAATGTTATTATATTTTTGTATTTTCTTAATATTTCAATTATTTTTTGTGATAATTTTCTTTGTATTTTCATTTTTTTTCTTTTTGTATTATTTGAATTACTCAATTTCCTATCTTCACTTATTTCTTGGCATTTTTTGGCAATTTTCTACCATTTTTCCATAATTTCCGTTATTAAAGCTATTTTTGTTGATTTTTTCCTTAAACTACATTAATCTAAAAATACATGTATTTCACCTATATTTTTTTGATTTTCTAATTTTAATTATTCAAACACACAAAATGTATCTAATTTCAAACAAGACATGCAATTGTACTCAAAAATATTATTTAGTTTAATTTTGGAATTTTATTGCCTAGTGCAAAAATCACGTGCTCACAGCTGCCCCTCTTTGCTCAGGAACACGAAGAGTTTCAGTGCAAAGACAATTGAGCAGTAATGAGAGATTTTTGCCCATTGGCATGTTTCGTAAGAAGAATTTTTGAAAACCTTTTGACTGCACCCTACTTTAGAGGTTGCCTACATATCCTGGGCTAAACAGGAATCAGGTCATTGTAGTTCGGGAAGGTCTGGCAGTTAAAAACTACCAGACTTACTGTTGCATTGACACTGTTAAGACTTGATGACCTACTCCTTATTACACTGGTGGGCGAGGGGTAAAATGTAAAACGAAGAAGCTATTCTAAGCTATCATTCTACGAGTTACAATTGCTCCTATCTAACTTCTTGTCTCTTTATTCTTCTTTGTCTCTTTTTCCTTGATTTTCTGTGCGGCTGACTCTCTTTTTGTTGATTTTTCTTTTCCTTGCTTCTCCTTTTTTGATTTTCGATGGTACTTTTTGCCTTCAAACTAATACTTGCTCAAAACAAAACAAAAACAACAAACTTTTCCTTCTGCCCCAGTATGGGCTCTTCATGTTACGGTGTTACTCATTTTAGCTAACACAAACTGAAATTGCAGAAATTAAAATTGCTGAAATGTATTCCCTTGTTATACAGGTGGGCGCCTGAACAGAAAATTAAAATTGCAGAAATGTATTCCCTTGTTATACAGGTGGGCGCCTGAACAGTAATTAAAATTGCAGAAATGTATTCCCTTGTTATACATGTGGGCGCCTGAACAGAAATTAAAATTGCAAAAATAAATTGCATGAAATGCGAATGCAGAAAAAGTTTTCCCTTGTTATCCAGGTGGGCGCCTGATGCATGAAATGCGATTGCAGGAAAGTATTCCCTAGTTATCCAGGTAGGCGCCTGATGCATGAAATGCGAATGCAGAAATGTATTCCCTAGTTATCTAGGTGGGCGCCTGATGTATGAAATGCGAATGCAGAAAAGTATTCCCTTGTTATCCAGGTGGGCGCTTGATGCATGAAATGCAAATGTAGAAAAGTATTCCCTTGTTATCCAGGTGGGCGCCCGATGCATGAAATGCGAATGCGGAAAAGTATTCCCTTAGTTATCCAGGTGGGCGCCTGATGCATGAAATGCGATTGCAGAAAAGTATTCCCCTGTTTGATAACTGGGGTGTGAATTTAAAATGTGATACCTCCTCGCTTTTTTTGCATTTTCTTGATTGAATGATTTTCATCCATGGATTCCTTCATTTATTGCTGAACTTTCTTTTTAATGTTTTCTATCTTTCCACATTGGTCACATTCACTTTAAAGTGATTAGTGACGATTTGCTCCTATCTAAATAAAAATAAACAAAATCTTATTAGTTATAAGTTGCTGGTAACTGGCATCTGCCGCTCCTGCCTCTTATTGCTTTTCCTCTTTTTGCTTCTCTTCTGTTGTGCGGTCTTTCAGTTGACTATCTTCTGCAAATTCTTTTTGTATTTTTCTTGTTTTTCACCTTTTGTTTTTCTTTTCTTTTGGCTCAGCCCGCCAAACTCCTTTATTTCTTTTCAACTCTTTTCTTTTCTTTTTTTCTGATCCAGTGCTATTTCAACTCTTATCATCAAAAGCTGGTAGTTAGCTTTCATAGGACAAACAATGAAATGCAGGAAAATGAATTTCAAATGGGTACGGGTGTTTTGGAGAAGTGATCGGACTTATTTGGGTATGTCGGCTGATTCTGTTGACCATGCCATGTATTTAAATTCCGACCCAGTTTGTTCAATCCGTCATTCTGACTCCAAATTGCTTCCAACCCAAACCGATCCTATTTTTGTTGCTTTTTTTTTCTTCTCGTTTTCCATAATAATCCTTGCAATCGCCTTATGGTGCCGTGAAAGGTTTTTACCAATAAGACTCTATCATTTATTCTCTCCCATTCTCACAGTGCCGGTAAAGGTTTTCACTGACAAGACTCTCTCATTTTATTTCTCTCAACCTCACAATCGCCTCACGGTGCCGGTTAAGGTTTTCACTGATGAAACTTTGTCATTTTTTTTTCATTTTTTTCATTTTTCTTTTTTGTCTTTTGTTTTTTTCTGCACCACTGATGTTGTCCAATCTCTCGTTCTTCCTTTATTCTCATTGCATTTTGTTATTTTCCTGAAATTGATTAGAAGGTCTTTCTTTGGACCGTAACGTGGCTTTTGGATGGGTTAAGAAGGAAGGGTATAAAGGCTCAAAACTTATGAGGGTTTAAAATATTTACAACTCTCGAAATTATAAAACATAACTTCTGCCCCAGTTTCAATATGTGGGGAATTGTTTTTTGGATTTTTGTTTATTGTGACTGAACCTCGGTGAGGCTACCTACGTACCCTTTGGGGGATCAAGTCAGACGTAGTTCAGACTACGCCATAAATTCATGAATTTCTTTTGACTTTTTCCCGATTTCTTTGTCTTTTCTTTTTGCTTGCATTCTGCTTCTTTTTTTTCATCATTTTGTTTTTCATTTTCTACTTTTCTTTTGTATCATAAGCGATTCTGAGAGAGGGGTATGAAAGAATATATCGAACACGGCTCAAAGGGGATGTCAATGGATAAAGTGTTTGGATAAAGAATAAATGCCTTCAGCATTTCAATTCCAAAATCACAACAAAATACAATTATACAATTGAAAAGGAATCATACATAGTATCTTTTGACCGCATCTGAATTGATAGCAAGCTCTAAGCATTTCCCTTCAACGTCTGTCAAATATAATGCCCTATTAGCCAACACCCGTGATACCATAAATGGTCCTTGCCAGTTTGGCACGAATTTGCCTTTTGCTTCAGCCCAATGTGGTAAGATACGCCTCAATACAAGTTGTCCAACTTCAAACTTCCAAGGACGCACCTTCTTATTATATGCTCTGGCCATTCTTTGTTGATACAATTGCCCGTGGTAAACCGCTGCCAATCTCTTCTCGTCAATCAAATTTAATTGCTCCAGTCGATCTTTTACCCATTCCTCGTCATCTATCCCAGCTTCAGCTATGATTCATAGTGATGGTATCTCTATTTCCGCGGGTATAACAGCCTCTGTCCCATACACCTATGAATAGGGTATGGCGCCGATAGAAATGCGCACTGTTGTGCGATAAGCCATAAGAGCGAAGGGCAATTTCTCGTGCCATTGTCTAGACTCCTCCACCATTTTCCTAAGGATCTTCTTTATATTCTTGTTTGCAGCTTCTACTGCCCTATTTGCCTTTGGCCTGTAAGGTGTAGAGTTACGATGTAGGATCTTAAATCTCTGACACGCTTCTGCCATGAGGTGATTGTTCAGATTAGCCCCGTTATCTGTGATAATGACTTTGGGAATTCCAAATCGGCATATAATATTTTCATGCACAAAATCCACCACGGCTTTCTTCGTCACCGCCTTTAATGTCTTTGCCTCCACCCACTTAGTAAAATAGTCAATCGCGACCAAAATGAATCTATGTCCATTAGAAGCTGCAGGCTCTATTGGTCCGACAACATACATGCCCCAGGCAACAAATGGCCAGGGTGTAGACATCGTATGCAATTCATAAGGTGGGGAGTGGATCAAATCTCCATGTACTTGGCATTGGTGGCATTTCTTTACATACCTGATACAGTCCCGCTCCATGGTGAGCCAATAGTACCTGGCTCTCAAAATCTTCTTTGCTAAGATATACCCGCTCATATGGGGTCCGCAAGCTCCAACGTGCACCTCAGTCATAATCTTATCAGCTTGTTGCGCATCCACATATCTCAACAAACCCAGGTCTGGTGTTCTTTTATATATAATTCCTCCATTAAGAAAGAAACCATTCGCTAAGCGTCTTATAGCTCTCTTTTGATCTCTGGTGGCTTGCTCTGGGTATTTTCCTGTCTTCAAGTATTCCTTGATGTCGTGATACCACGGTTCTCCATCCAACTCTCCTTCCACAACAAAACAGTAAGCATTCTGATCATACACCTGTATCTGAAGTGGATCTATATAGGCTTTATCCAGATGATGTAACATAGAGGATAGTGTGTCTAGAGTGTCTGAAACTTCATTGTGCATTCTTGGGATATGTTTGAACTCTATGGATTGGAATCTTCGGGATAATTCATGTAGACAATGTCGATAAGGTATCAATTTAAAGTCTCTTGTCTCCCATTCTCCCTGAATTTGATGTATCAAAAGATTCGAGTCACCCATGACCAAAATCTCTTGAACACCCATAACAATTGCCATCCTCAAACCCAATATACACACCTCATATTCGGTCATATTGTTGGTACAGAAAAATCGAAGCTGAGCGGTAACGGGATAGTGTTGACCCATTTCTGAAATAAGCACTGCTCCAATACCAACTCCTTTACTGTTGACGGCTCCGTCGAAATACATCTTCCATCCTGGCTTATCACTTCGTTCTATTTCTTCAACATTCATTGCCTCTTCATCTGGAAAATATGTCTTTAATGGCTCGTATTCATTATCCACAGAATTTTCCGCCAAGTGATCTGCAACTGCTTGCGCCTTCATCGCCGTACGTGTTACATAAATGATGTCAAATTCTGTGAGCAGAATCTGCCATTTAGCAAGTCTTCCCTTAGGCATGGGCTTCTGGAATATATACTTCAGAGGATCTAACTGTGATATCAGATATGTGGTGTATGCTGACAGATAATGCTTCAATTTCTGAGCCACCCAGGTCAATGCACAACATGTTCTCTCTGATTGAGTATATTTTACCTCGTAAGAAGTGAACTTCTTACTAAGGTAATATATAGCTTGCTCTTTCTTGCTCGTCTCATCGTGTTGTCCTAGTACACAACCAAAAGAATTATCAAGCACTGTCAGTTATAAGATCAAAGGTCTTCCCGGCTCTGGAGGAACTAACACTGGAGGATTTTCCAAATATTCCTTAATTTTATTGAAGGCTTCTTGACATTCATCAGTCCATTTCACTGCTGCATCCTTCTTTAAAAACTTGAAAATAGGCTCACATGTTGATGTCAACTGAGCGATGAACCGTCTAATATAATTTAGCCTTCATAGTAAGCTCATTACTTCCTTCTTGTTCTTCGGCGGAGGTAAACTCTAGATGGCTTTTATCTTTGACGGATCTAGTTCAATGCCTCGCCGACTAACTATAAATCCCAACAGCTTCCCTGAAGGTACTACAAAAGCGCATTTTGCAGGATTGAGTTTAAGATTGTACCTTCGGAGTCTTTGAAAAAACTTCCTCAAGTCCCTGACATGATCATATTGCTTCTTGGACTTTATGATGACGTCGTCCACATACACTTCAATTTCTCGATGCATCATATCATGGAACATTGTGGTCATTGCCCTCATATAAGTGGCTCCGGCATTCTTTAACCCAAACGGCATCACTCTATAGCAGTATGTTCCCCAAGGCGTAATAAAAGCTATTTTCTACACATCCTCTTCGTCCATTAGGATCTGGTGATAACCCGCATAACATTCTACAAAAGAGCCAATTTCATGTTTGGCGCAATTGTCGATTAATATGTGGATATTCGGCAATGGAAAGTCATCCTTTGGACTGGCCTTGTTGAGGTCTCTGTAATTAACACACACCCTGGTTTTTCTATATTTCTTTGGAACTGACACAACATTTGCTAACCAGGTGGGGTACTTAGTAACTCGTATGATCTTTGCCTCAAACTGCTTATTCACCTCTTTTTTTATCTTCACGCTGATGTCCATTTTGAATTTTCTCAACTTTTGCTTTACCGGCCGGCATTCAAGATAAATAGGCAACTTATGTACCACCAAATCGGTGCTAAGTCCGGGCATGTCATCATAGGACCAGACAAAGATGTCATTGAATTCGTGCAGCAACTTTATTAACTTTTCCCTGAGGGAGGCTTCTAAGTGTACACTGATTTTTGTCTCCCGGACATTATCCTCACTCCCCAAATTGATAGATTATGTCCCACTTAAGTTTGGTTTGGGTTTTTCCTCATATTGATTCAAGTCTTTACTTATTTGCTCCAGTATTTCCTCATCCTCATATTCTATCTCACTCTCATTCTCAATTTCTTGTATAATAATTCGATTGTCAGAACTGGGCCGGGAATCCTTCATGCATGACATATCATCAGAATCAGCGCATATTGAACTGTACAAAAGGAAGAAAAAGAAAAAGAAATAAAAATAAGGCAAAAATGGAGAAAGAAGAAGAAATTGCATTTTATTGATACTTTTTCAAAAGATGAAAAAAGACTGGGTACATTTGATTTCAACGGGGGTGGGGACTACAAAATAAAATTGCTTTTTGGGAAATGATGATATATTTCAAAAGCTAACTACCAAGACTCCCTCCTGATTGGAAAAGGAATGGCTTCCCAATTATTTAGTGCAACACTAGACCCCACGAATTGAATGTCTATCTTGCTGGTACCCTCGCTTATCTCCACCATGTTCACATCGCGAAATAACATTTCAAACCTCGCTAGGAGTTCCTCATATGGTCTAGTCTCAGCATACCTCGACGCAGCAGATGTCAGACGTCGTTGTGCACCAGGCTTGGTGAAGGTGTCGGACAATTTTGGGACTGGTTTAGGGAGGGTCCAATTTTTCTTTTTGGTTCTTTTGGCTTTCTGGATGTCGGCGTGGGTAGGTTTGAAGCCCAAGCCAAATGTGTCATTGTTTACTAGTAGATGGACAGGTTGAGTTATTCCCTGTAAGGCTATTCCTAGCCCTTTTCCCGGTGTAAATCCATTCCTGATCATCTCTTTGGCTACCATCACAGCGGTAGGTGCCACTGTAGGGATTGGCAAGCTCTCTCCTTCGGCTATCTTGTTCACTATCATAGTGTCTGTCACTTGGCACACCCAGGGACCCTTGTCCCCATCTGCTTCCTCGAAGGGCATTATGGTATAGCAAGCGTCTTCCTCTCCGTGCACTGTAATTTCTTGCTGCTCCCATTCGAACTTCATTTGGTGTAGGGATGATGGTACGGCCTTAGCCGCATGGATCCATGGACGACCTAGCAGTAGATTATAGGACACAGTGACGTCTAACACTTGAAATTTCATGGTAAAGTCTACCGGCCCAATGGTGACCTCCAGCACAATATCTCCCAAGGTATTTTTGTTTCCTCCGTCAAACCCTTGAACACTCACACTATTCCGCCGGATTCTATCAGGATTAATCTTCATCTTTCCGAGAGTCGAAAGTGGACAAATGTTTGCACTCGAACCATTGTCTATTAAAACCCGAGTAACCACTGATTCTTCACTTTTGACGATGAGATAGAGTGCCTTATTGTGTTCAGTCCCTTCAACAGGGAATTCACTGTCCGAGAATGTTATCTTGTTCGACTCAAAAATCTTGTTGGTAATCTTTTCAAGATGACAGACTGAGATCTTTTCGGGTACATGTGCCTCATTCAGTATCTTCAACAATGCCTTTTTGTGCTCCTCTGAGTGAACTAACAATGAAAGCAATGAGATTTGTGCAGGTGTCTTTCTCAGCTGTTCTACTATCGAGTAGTCTTGAGCTTTCATCTACTTCAGAAATTCTTCTGCTTCTTATTCTTCACATGACTCTCCTTTACAACCTTCATTTTTTTAAACTCTTTCGGGGCAAAATCGCCCAGAACGAGTGAGGCTGTGTGTTTCATTGACCTCCCCTGTAACTTCTTTTCCCTTGTACACTACTGTAACCTTGTTGTAGTTCCAAGGTGTGGCTTTAGTATCAATCAACGGCATTTGCACCACTGGCTTTATGATCACTGGTTCCATGCATGCTCCTTTTACTGTCAATAACGGTTTGACCCCTGGCACCACAATTTTCAAAGTCTCAACCATTGGCAGCTTCTTCACTGGCACTTCAGCTGTCGCTTTCTCTTTCTCAACTTCTTTCTCCACTTTGCTGTTGGCTTTTATCATCATTACTGATTGGGACGGCTTCATACTGCTCTCTTCTTGTTCTAACTCTATCATATGTGTCTCATGATGAATTGGCAATGGATTCTGAGTAATGTTTGGAGTCTCTGGAGTCTGTACCTCAAGTCTCCTACTGTCAATGAGCTCTTGTATAGCAGTTTTCAAGTGCCAACACTTTTCAGTATCGTGCCCCGGTGCCCCGGTGCCCCGGAGCAGTATTTACACCTGACTGACTGGTCAATGTTTCTAGGAGGTTGGTTTGGCAGTTTTGGTTCAATCGGGTTTAGCATCCCCAATTCTTTCAGATGATGATAGAGGCTAGTGTAAGACTCCCCCAATAGGGTGAATGTTTTCTTTGTTTGGGATCTATTTCTCATCTCTAGATCAGGTCGGAAGTTGGGTCTATTTAGGTTCTTGTAGGGTCTGGAAGGAGGGTAAGTGTTCTGTGTATGATAGGCACTTTGTGGGACGTGGGCTCGCAATACATGAGGGGGCGATGGGTAAGGTTGGGCTTGTAGAATGGGGTAATGTGGAGTAGTGGGTGGATAATATGGTGGAGGTGGGTTGTAAGGTGCTGGCGGGTATGGTTGGTATGGGCGAGGTGGGTGATGGTATATGCTTTGGCTCCGAGTCCATGGTTTACTTTCTACAACCGAAACCTCTTCCTTCTTCTTCTTTCCAATAGATCTTCCGTTCCCTGTCTGTATAGCCTGATTCGTGGCCTTGATTGTAGAAAAGCTCATGATTTTGTTGGTTTTCAACCTTTCCTCTACAAAACTCCCCATTTTCACTACTTCATTGAAATTCTTACCAATAGCCGACACCAGATGGCCGTAGTAAGTAGGCTCTAAGGCCTGCATAAAACAATCTACCATTTCAGTCTCCTTCATAGGCGGATCCACTCGCGCCGCCTGTTCCCTCCATCTAAAACCGTACTCCCGAAAACTTTCACCGGGCTTCTTCTCTATCTTGGTAAGCTATAGTCTGTCTGGTATTATCTCCAAGTTGTACTGAAAGTGACTGGAAAATGATTGCGCTAGATCGTCCCAGATGAACCATCTAGTGTGATCCTGACGTGTATACCACTCCAGCGCAGAACTGCTCAAACTCTGACTAAAGTACGCCATAAAAAGTTCATCTTTCCCTCCTGCACCACGCATCTTGCTGCAATATCCCCTGAGATGGGCTACAGGATCCCCATGTCCATCGTACATGTCGAATTTAGGTAGCTTGAACCCAACCGGGAGATGCACCTCTTGGAACAAACACAAATCTTTGTATGCTATGCTTACTTGGCCTCTTAGCCCTTCTATGTCATGGAAAGACTGCTCTAAACTCCTCATCTTTCGTGCGATTTCCTCTTATTCCAAGTTCTTAACGGGCTTTTCTTCAGTTTTCTCCATCAGTGGGGTATAAGATTCATGCTGCCTAAACGTCGGCTCCAGCGGATAGTAATGGGTATCATGCACATGGAACACTGGTTCACTTGACGACTTATGCAGAGCAATAGGTGGAGATGCCACATACACCGGGGCAACCTGTGGTGGCTGGGGTGGAATCTGTTTGGACAGTGGTGGTGGTGCTTGTGAAGTGGAGGCACAGTAGTGGTGGTAATTTGGATACGTGGAGGATGAGTTCATGGTAGGTGGCTCGGGATTAGGGTTGATGGGAGGGCCATATGCCGGGTTTGCTGGATATGCGGGTAAGGGTTGACCCCTGGACCAAGCTTGGTACATTTCTGACATCTGCTGCTTGAGCTTATACATTTCCTCCTTCATCCCTGCTACATCCACGACCTCCTCTTCTTGCACTGGGTCCATGATAGTCAGCTCAATTTCCTGAGACACAGCCTTTGTCATAGTCTTAGATAGTGTGTTGTAATGATGATTTTCGAGAGTGCCAGTTGCTTGCTATAATCTGATTCTCATAAACAACAACACTTGTTAATAGTTAGTACATAAAAGTATATGATGCAACGATTGAAAAATCACAACTTTTGCTTTCGATTGTTATGCATCATCCCGGCATTTATTCCATTGTGAACCAATATCATCTTTTCTTTCTTTCTTTTTCTTTTTCTTTTTTTCTTTCCTTCTTTTTTTTCTTTTTTTTCTTTTTGTTTTCTTTTTCTTTTCCTTTCTTTTCTGCTTTCCTTAATTTTTGTTCCTACTTATTTGCCTATCGTGCAAACATTTGATACAAAGTAAAAAGGATTAGCAACAACTTTTGATCTTTTCATTGATATTCAAAAACATCGATTTACAAGATGGTGTTGTGCTACTAATGCAAAAGGAAATACGGATACAAAAATGCATGCCCTGTGAATACATTAATGCTCCTAATGCCTGCGAGATGTCGTTCGGTCTTGCCGCGGGCCTATATGTTAATCCACTTTGGAGCCTGTCTAGGTCGGCCATGATTTGCTTCACAAAGAATTTCACAGCTGATACAAACGTTGCTCGGGACATGTCTTCACACAGTTGGCACTTTTGGGTGATATATTGAGCAATATGGACGATTCTCTCTCTAACAACCCTTTCTCTTGAAGTAATCTGCTGATCTGCTTGGCGCGAGCATCTAAGGTGTGTTGGTTCTCTTTTTGCAGTTGTTGTAGCTCGAACTCTAACCGAGCCATAGTCGTGTAACAATGCTCTCTTTCTTCTTCAAATTCTTTGATGATCTTGTTACTCTTGACAATGGCTGTGATGATTTTCTTTCTCAGTCGAGCTACCTCAACCTCATGTTTGTCTTGTAGTTGCTGAACCAAACTAGCTCTTTCCTCGGCATCTTTGGCCAGTTGCTTCCGAACCCTGACTAACTCCTTTTCTGCTTTGTCCAGGTCGAAGCTGTAGTCATTCACTTTGCACCGAAAATTTTCAATTAGCTTCTCATTTCGGGCTAAGCGAACCGGGGTCTCGGATGCAATTTTCATTTTAGCAATCTGAGCCTTTAGAATTTCATTCTCCTTTTTCAGCTGCTTCTTTTCTCCTTCGTCAGATGCTGCCTGTAAACTGCTCTCAAACTGGAGATTTCGCAACTACTTTTCTAGCAAGCTGATTTTGGCCCTATACTCGTTTTCTTTGGCCACCCAATTTCTATTTTTCTTAGACTTCTCCGCCAAATCTTGAAAGTGAGGTCTTTTCGATGGTCTGTCATGCTCAATACCCCGTCGATACCATGCAGCGTACCCTGGCGATACTTCTTCATGAGCTTTATTCTCCACACAAGTTTCTGCTTTCAAATTTTGACACTCATTCCAAAACTGTCGGACCTTTGCTTCCGGGAATTGCCGATCCGGACTAATCTATATTACTTGCAAACTAAGGTCCCCATCCTTTGGTATAACTTGACACCTTCCAAGCTGTTGTAGGACCTTGTACGGGGCATAAGGCTGGGTATTTTTCAAACCCATGATGAAGAAGTGTGACCCTTCCGCCGGCATGTAAATCACCTCATCGTGGGGCAACCATCCATATGCCCAATCGATTTGGCTATTGGCCAACGATCGTAGATATGAAATCCAATCCTTAACTCCCTCCGGCAGCTTAACTTCTTTTGTTCTCGTGTAGAATTCTTCGAGGCACGTTCTTTCAGTCGGCCTATAGCTTGAGAATGAAGGATGACGGCATAGATGTTCTATCAACCAGATTTTCATAATCAAGTTACATCCCTCAAAAACGTTGCACCCTACTTTACATGTAGTTAGGGCACGGTAGATATCTGCTATAATCATTGGAGCCAAAGTGCAATTATCTTGTACAATCAAAGTGATGGCTACCCTGGCGACTTTTGTATCAATGTGCCTGTCCTTTCTTGGAAATATGATTATCCCGAGAAACGCCACTAGGAAAGCGAATCTTCGATGCTCCTCCCATTTAGGTCAGTTGGACTTGCTACTGAGTTTGTTCGTGGGGTTATTGAAACCTCCGACATGTCCATATCTACTGTAGATGAAATTTAGTGAGCAAAACCCATTAGCCAAATCCTCATTGTGGACATTTCGAGCAATCTTCAAAGTGTCCAGGAAACGGTGTACCGTTATTGCTCTTGGAGCCACCGGGTATTTATCTTTTAAGGGGACCTCATTTTTCCCTATATAATAAGCAATTTCCTCAAGAGTGGGAGTGAGTTCAAAGTCCGAAAAATGTAGAACGTTGTGCGCAGGATCCCAGCATGTGACAAGTGCTCGGATTATATCGCCTCGGGGAATTATGTCCATTAAACCCGTAAGATCCTTTAAGTAGCATTTGACCCAATTTTGTCCTTCTTGTCCCATGTCGTTCCACCATAGTCTTAGCTCCAAAAGGATTCTATTCATTAGGGTGAAGGGTTCATTCTGTATCGTGCTCATCCTGCATATTTATTAAGTCGATTTTATTTAGAAAAATGAAAAAATATTTTTCAAAGCAAATTTTCATTTTTATTTTGAAAAAAGGGAAACATTACTTTCGAAGTGGCCATTTTTGCCAAAACAGCCTTCCGGCGTCCTTTCGGAACATTTGGCTATTTCCAAAAATAGTGATCACCTCGATTATTTGAAAACAAAATATTTTTGGTCTTTTTTCAAAAAAGGGTGTGGTTGGACCCATTCAAGGGTTGCCTACGTATCTCACCTAATGGCGAGAATCAAACTTGCATAGTTCGGTCAGATTAATTGGCCAATTATTTTAAAAACAAAGCTATTTTTTCATTTTTCCGGATTTTCGAATTTTCCAACAACTCTTTTATCACTAGTTCTCTCTCTCTCTCTCTCTCTCTCTCTCTCTCTCTCTTTTTCATTTTTTAATATTCTTTTTCTACTCTCGGGAATTTTTCCGGTCCGCATAACGATCATAGACAATTAGAATGCAACACAGCGTATGCTCGGTCTTTAATTACTGGGTCACCTGTCCTAGATGGACCCAACCACTGTGTTGAGTCCCCTAAGTTAGTTATGATGCAAATAACCGTCCTAGACCTATGTTCAATATCTTATGGTTTCATATGGTGCTAGACCGTGTATCCGAGCGGGCAACTCGAATCGAGGAGGGGGCTACGTACCGGTAACCCGCGGAGTCAATCGGCTTTGTAACTTATCCGGCCTCTGTTTTTTAATTTAGGTGTGACTTAACAGAAAGGGGTGTCTCAACCAGTAAGCACATCCCCGGAGGTAAAGAAGAGAAGGGTTTTCGGCACAATTTTAGATACTTACAATCCATATAATATCAAAGCGGTAAAACACATAGCATGTTATTCAAAGCATATAACAAAGCCAAATAATATCGAGGACGACGATTCTAATGAGCTTGAATTCTTAAACCCTGAAACCGAAGTTCTGGGTTGCTTGTCCCCAGCAGAGTCGTCAGAGCTGTCACACCTCCCTTTTTACTACCCCTTTTTTTACCGATCCTTTTGAAAAGATATGTTGGGTATACCTCAATGTTCAAATACCCGAGAAGGATATAATAACAAAAAGGAAGGAGTTTTTCCAAATAAAGGACAATCGGTCCGGGATTTTTATTTAATTATCAGAGTCGCCACTTGGGAAAATAATGGTGTCCCAAGTCATCGGTTAATCCCGAATCCGAGGAAGTTGACTCTTTACTAAAGTTCGCGAAACAGAAACCTGGATAAGGAATTCTGTTAACCCGGGAGAAGGTGTTAGGCACTCCCGGATTCTGTGGTTTTAGCACGGTCGCTCAACAATCATTCTCAATTTTTATAGGACTTGTTATATACTTTTCAAAAAATATGTATGCGTTTCCAACTTTGATATTTTTAAGAATTGCGACGTCGCGAAAACGTATTTCGAGTCACACCGCAACCAGTACGCCTCTGACTTTCAATACATTTCGGCTTCACCGAGATTTATGATTTGAGTTGCACCAAGTGCACACTCGTATTAGGGAAAGTATATTTATTAAGTCGTGCCTAAATAGTGTCTAACGGCTTTAAATCTTTTGGGAAAGGTTATGGAATTCGCTATTAACATTCCTGAATCTATTATATATTTTATTAATTACATGAAAGGGGGCCCCGCTGTTTTGCTATTATGTAAGGCTCGTCCCGTGTATCTTTTAAAGTTCATACTTATTGTGTCACTATGCTTTTCTATCAATGTTTTTCCCTTAATCATTATTAATCAACTGAAGTTTCAGAAAGTGAGTCCAGGCCATTGTTGTTTCATTGTTATTGGGCCTGGACTTCCGGATCTATACTTAATGGGTTATCATGTGTGCCCGAGTCTTAATGACCCGGACCAGACTTGGGCTTTCAGTCAATGGCCCAGCTAGTCTCCGAACGTACTCCAAGCCTAAGTCGCACATCAGGCCCAGATTAGAGACGAAACAGTAGTGATAGAAATAAAAATGAGGACTCATGATAAAGTAAGAAACTCAGAGAGAACAAAAGAGAATTGAATTCGAACTATAATTATTTATTAAGAGATAAATTCTAGCAGAAGCTAACAATATTGAATCTAAATCATAAAGTCTAATATGCAGAAAACTTAATTGACAAAACTAATTTTTACTTTATTCTCACGGATCAATTCATGGCACTAATCTGAATTCTATAATAATTAATTAACAAGAAACTATTTTAAGCATGTGAATTAAAACTAAACTAACGATTCAATCGTTTACACCTAACATTCAATTATCTAGGCTAAATTGACTCACTCGCAAATACGTAATTACATCTCGTCATTGAGTCTGATTGTGATATCAAGGAAATCAGTATCAACTTAAGTTGTATATTTGTTTTATTGTTACTGTTTAAGAACTTGTTTGGATGTAAGTGTCAAATACCAAATTAGATTACCTACATGAAACTAATTAACATTATGGCTGTGAGTCCGTATGTTATAGATCCATGTCGAGATTAATTAACCCTGTTTCATGGTTTCAACCTATTTAACTAAGTGATTTAACTACTGTAACTATACTACTACTATTTACTACTTATTGCATTATTTTTGTTCGAGCTCTCACTGATACATACAATACCATTCTAATAAATTACAAATCTAAATCAATACTAGACAGTTAACTAGAAAAACAGAAATTGCAGAAGGCAACAGAGATTTTAAATTTGAAACTTCATTTCAACATAGCCTCTTCATTACAAAGCCTGGAGCAAATGTGTACCTGATTCAGCAAAATAACTCGATGAGTTCTAGGGGGAGAAGAAATAGGCACAACAATAGACTCGATAGGCAATGCAACGGTGAAGAATTGAGTTCCAGATGAGTAAATAATAACACAACAACAGCAATAGAAAACCCAGCAAAAATGAGCCGAAATTCCAAACAACTCCAAATGTGAACTTCAGCTAGAGAAACCAGGCAACTATAACTATTTAGTGTAGAATGTTTTCTGAAAATTTGTTTTTCCAAAATCCAGCCTATTTTACTCTATGTATCTATATATTTTTCTCTGAATTTTTCTATTGGAAATTCAGCCCTTAAACTAGTCCTAAATGGGGGTATTTATAGGTGTAGAGAGGTGAAATCTTTGGGGGGAAAAGATAGAATATAATTCTATTTCCCTCCCCTCCTAATTTACCAAATCTTACACTTTACACCCTATTTCTGTTACAAGATCTCTTCCAGCATGTGCTGGAAGGTTCTTTTTTAGTCCAATTTGGGGCTTTTACTAAGGTGCCCCTACTTGTTATTGTTTTTTACTGAATTACCTTTTCCTTAACACCAATATGCCCTTAATTCTCTACAGAATTGCAGAAATCAGTAGCACAAATATCTTATATATCCCTATAGGCTCTATTAAATTTTAAACATTGGATTTGACAAATGGATGATTTGGGTGGGGTTTGCTTGGTTTTGGTCATCGGCGGTGAACTCCGATGACCGGAGTTTCAAGAAGGTGAAAGGTTTTTAGGGTTTCATGGGGTTTTGGGTAGGGTTTGAGATGATAGATGGAGAAAAGCGAAGAAGAGAAGGGGGAGATGGGGTGTGGCCAGAGACCGCCGTGGAGAAGGCCAGTCTCCATGGCCGGCCGGCTAATGAAGAGATGAAGAAGAAGAAGGAGAGAGGGGATGGGCGGCTAGGGTTTGGGAACTATGAGAATGGCCGGTCTCTAAAGAGACCGGGCCCTTATATACTCGGGGTGTTCGATGAATTGGATCATTGGTGATCAACGGTCAAGATTGGCCATTGCAAAACGACAACATCTTGACTTAAATGAGAGGTCCGCTCTCACCCGTTAGATCACAAGCTTTGGACGGCTGAGATTTGATCTCAAACTTAATTGATTTAGTTAATTCCGGATTTATTCTCAGCCATTGGATTTGACAAACGGAGGGCTGAGATCAATGTTATTTATTGAACAGGACCGGATTTCTTCTTTAATTTGGGCCAATAGGTTTGGGGCACTAATTCTGAATTCTTTTAGCCCAATGTTATTATATTTTTGTATTTTCTTAGTATTTCAATTATTTTTTGTGATAATTTTCTTTGTATTTTCATTTTTTTCTTTGTGTATTATTTGAATTACTCAATTTCCTATCTTCACTAATTTCCTGGCATTTTTTGGCAATTTTCTACTATTTTTCCATAATTTCCGTAAGCTATTTTTGTTGATTTTTTCCTTAAACTACATTAATCCAAAATACATGTATTTCACCTATATTTTTTTGATTTTCTAATTTTAATTATTCAAGCACACAAAATGTAACTAATTTCAAACACGACATGCAATTGTACTCAAATTTATTTTAATTTTGGAATTTTATTGCCTAGTGCAAAAATCACGTGCTCACAGTCACTTTGGGTACGGGCATATTTTCTCCTTCAGATATTTTGTTTACAGTCACGGTGTCCATTACTTGGTACACCCACAGACCTTTGTCTCCTTTAACTTCTTCAAATGGTGTAATGGCATTACAAGCATTGTCTTCCCCGTGCACTATTATTTCTTGTTGATCCCACTCAAATTTTACCATTTGATGTAAAGAAGATGGTACTGCTTTTGCAGCGTGGATCCACGGGCGTCCTAACAAAATGTTGTAGGACACAGCGACATCCAGCACTTGAAACTCCATGGTGAAATCCACTGGTCCGATAGCAAGTTCTAGTATAATATCTCCCACGGTGTTCTTTCCGCCTCCATCAAAACCCCTCACCCATACACTGTTTCGGTGAATCCTCTCATGATTAACTTTTAGCTTCCCTAGAGTTGACAAAGGAAAACTATTGGCGCTTGATCCGTTATCAACCAAAACACGAGTTACTACTGATTCTTCACATTTTACCGTGAGGTATAACGCCTTATTATGTTCCGTTCCTTCTAGTGGTAACTCACTGTCCGAAAATGTTATCCTATTTGTTTCAAAGATCTTGTTTGTAATTTTCTCTAGATGACATACCGAGATTTTCTCTGGTACGTGGGCTTTATTCAAGATCTTCATCAACGCCTTTCTATGTTCATCAGAATGAATTAGCAGGGATAACAACGGTATTTGAGCGGGCGTCTTTCTCAATTGCTCAACTATGGAGTAATCCTGAGCTTTCATTTTCTTTAGAAATTCCTCAGCTTCTTCCTCGATGACTGCTTTTTTCACATAATCTGGATTTTCTTTCACCACTTTCGTCTTTCTCAAATCATCAGGGGCAAAACATCGCCTAGACCGGGTCAAACCATGAGTTTCACAGATTTCTCCCTTGACTTATTTCCATTTATACATTACAGTTACCTTGTTATAATTCCAAGGTACAGCCTTGGTACTCACAATCGGTATCTAAACAACTGGCTTGATAACAACTGGTTCTATATAAGCCTCTTTCACAGTCAATATGGGTTTCACCCCAGGTACTATCACTTTTACTGGCCAAGACTCAATCATCACTGACGGCTATTTTGCTGGTGGCTCAATTGACACTTTCTCACTTTCAACTTTCTCCTCAACCTTGTTGTTTGCTTTAATTGTCATCACCATCTGAGAAGGTTTTTTGCAGCTTTCTCCATGTTCTAGCTCTATTATATGTGTTTCATGATGCACTAGCAAAGGATTTTGTGTTATGTTGGGAGTCTCGGGTGCTTGCACCTCAATTCTTCTGGAGTCAATGAGTTCTTGTATCGCAGATTTTAAGTGCCAACATTTCTCTGTGTCATATCCCGGTGCACCAGAGCAGTATTCACAACGGACGGATTGGTCTAAGTTTCTTGATGGGGGATTGGGAATTTTAGGCTCAATGGGATTCAGCATTCCTAATTCTCTAATCGGTGAAAGACTGGTATATGATTCTCCCAGAGGAGTGAATGTTCTTTTTCTCTGAGCCCTGTCACCTTTCACTTCTGGGTCAGGACGAAAGTTGGTTCGGTTTGGATTTCTGTAGGTTATTGGTGGTGGGTAGGCATTTTGGGCATGGTAGACATTCTGAGGAGCTGGGGTTAGCCATGAAGGTGGAGGCGATGGGTAAGATTGAGCATGCTGGATAGAAAATTGAGGACCGGTCGGAGGATAATATAGTGGAGGTGGGTTATATGGTGCTGGTGGATATGGTTGGTATGGGTGATACTGGTGATGATATGTGTTGGGGCCCAAAGACCAGGATTTTCCCTCAATAACCGCCACTTCTGCCTTCTTCTTCTTTCCAATTGACCCTCATATTCCCGTCTGAATTGCTTGATTTGTTGCCTTGATGGCTGAGTAGCTCATAATCTTGTTCGTCTTCAGACCTTCTTCCACAAAACTCCCCATCTTCACTACCTCATTAAAGGTCTTTCCGATCACAGATACCAAATGGCCGTAGTATGTCGGCTCCAAAGCTTGTAGGAAACAATCTACCATTTCTCCTTATTTCATTGGTAGATCCACATGGGCCGCCTGTTCCCTCCACCTGAAACCATACTCCCGAAAGCTTTCTCCGGGCTTCTTTTCCATCTTGGTTAATGACAATCTATCAGGGATAATTTCCAGATTATATTGAAAATGGTTTGCAAACGATTGAGCTAAATCATCCCAAATGAACCATCGGGTATGATCTTGACGGGTGTACCATTCCAATGCCGAACCACTGAGGCTTTGACTGAAGTATGCCATAAGTAGTTCATCCTTTCCTCCAGCTCCACGCATTTTACTACAATATCCTCTCAGATGGGCCGCTAGATCACCATGGCTATCATACATGTCAAATTTGGCAATTTAAACCCAGCAGGTAGCTGTACCTCAAGGAAAAAGCATAAGTCCTTATATTCCACACTAACTTGGCCTCCCAGACTCTGCATATTGCGAAACGATTGCTCAAGGCTCTTCATTTTCCTGGCCATCTCCTCTTGTTCATGGTTTCTAACAGGTTTCTCCTCCTCCGTCATGTCGATGAATGGGGTGTAAGAATCGTGTTGTCTGAAGGTGGGTTGTGGAGGGTAGTAATGATTATCTTGGACATGAAATACAGGCTTGCTAGAGGATTTATGTGAAGTGATTGGTGGCGGTGCCACATACACGGGAGCGGCCTGGGTGGTGGTGGTGGAGCTTGTTTAGGCAGGGGTGGTGGTGCTCGTGATGTAGTGGCGTAATAGTGAGGATAAGCGAGATATGTAGAAGATGAGTTCATGGTGGGTGGTTCTTGGTTCGGGTTTGAAGGGGGAATATATGTGGGCTTAGCCGGGTAAGAAGGTAAGGGTTGTCCCCTTAACCAAGCATGGTACATTTCTAACATCTGTTGTTTTAACTTATACATTTCTTCCTTCATGCTATTCACATATATTACTTCCTCCTCTTGCACGGGATCCATGATTGTAGGCTCAATTTCTTGGGTTATCGCTTTTGTCATGCTTTTGGAACGAGTGTTGTAGTTGTGATGTGCCAGAATGCCAGTTGCTAACTATTTTATCTGATACTCATCAACAACAAAACTTGTTAATAGTTAGATCACAATAGATAAACATCACAAGTTTTAAAACACAACTTTTGCCCGGTAATTATGCATCATCCCGGTATTATTCTTTTTTTAACCCACCAATTTTCTTTTTCAGTTTTATTATTTTTCTTTTGTTTCTACCCATCATTGCTTTCATTGTTTCTTTTTCTTCTTCTTTTTTTTTTCATTTTTTCGGTCCTATAAGTTTGCCTATCGCTCAAACAATTTGCATATATAAGAGAAAATAATGACAATTTCTTTGGATTTTCATTGATACTCAAACATTGATTACAAAAGATAATGTTATATTACAACATTCTAAATGCGGGAAAATACAAATACAAAAATGCATGCCCTATGAATATATCAAAGCTCCTAGTGCCCGCGAGACATTGTTCGGTCTTACCGGGGGCCTATATGCTAATCCCTTTTTTAGTTTGTCCTGGTCGGTCATTACTTGTTTCACAAAGATCATTGCTGATGCGGTAAACATTGACTGAGTCATATCCTCGCACAGTTGGCATTTCCGCGTAATGTATTGAGCAATGTTAACAATTCTTTCCGTGATGATCCCTTTCTCTTGAAGCAACCTACCAATCTATTCGGCACGAGCATCTAAGGTTTGTTGGTTCTTCTTTCGAAGTTGTTGTAGCTCCAATTCTAACCGAGCTATGGCCATGTGGCATTGTTCTCTCTCTACATCAAATTCTTTGATTTGTTTGCTACTTTTGACCTCGGCCGTGATGATCTTCCTCCTTAATGGGGCTACTTCAACATTATGTTCATCTTTCAGCTGTTGAACCATCTGAGCGCTTTCTTCGGCGTTCTTGGCCAATTGTTTACGAACCCCAACTAGTTCCTTCTCAGCTTTATCTAGATCAAAGCTATAATCATTGACCTTGCGCCGTAGATTTTCAATTAGCTTCTCATCCCGGGCAAGTCGAACTGGGGTTTCGGTTGTTGTTCTCATTTTCACAATCTGAGCCTTCAAAGTTTCATTTTCTTTTCTCAGTTGATTCTTTTCACACTCATCGGCTGCTGCTTGTAGGCTGCTTTCGAATTTGAGGTCCTGAAATTGTTTTTCCAACATGTTGATTCTAGCTCGATATTCATTTTCCTTGGCCATGCAATCTTTTTGTTCCTTAGACTGCTCGGCAAATTCTTGAATATGAGGCCTCTTTGTCTGTCTCTCATGCTCAACATCTCTACGGTACCATGCGAAATATCGCGGTGATACTTATTCTCTAGCCCGATCTCTCACACAGGTGTCAATTCTCAGACATTGGCATTCATTCCATATTTGCCGAATTTTTGCTTCTGGTAATTGCCCATCAGGACCGATTTCTATTGCTTGAAGGCTAAGGTCCCCATCTTTCAGCACAACCTGATATCTTTCGAGTTGCCTTAATACCGGTATGGCGCATAACATAGAATACGACCCTTCTGCTGGCATATATATAACTTCGTTGAGGGGCAACCATCCATATGCCCAATCTATCTGGCTAGCAGTAAGTGATCGTAAATATGTGATCCAACCCTTCAACCATTCGCACAACTTGGCCTCTTTTGTCCTCACGTAGAATTCTTCGATATATGTCTTTTCCGATGATCCATATCTTGAATACTGAGGGTGGCGGCATAGATGCTCTATCATCCACATTTGAAAAAGTAAATTACACCATTCGAAGAAATCTTCTCCCGCTTTGCAAGTCGTGAGGGCACGGAAGATATCAGCCAGTATAATTGGTGCCAACGTACTATTTTCCTGTACAAGGACAGTACTGGTAATACCGGCAACTCTAATGTCGATATTCCCATCTTTCCTCGGAAATATGATTAACCCCAAAAAGGCCACCATAAAGGCAAAACGCTTGTGTTCCTCCCACTTAGCCCGGTTCGCTTTGCTGTAGAGTTTGTTTGTTAGATCACTGAATCCTCCAACGTGGCCATATCTGCGGTATATAAAGTTCATAGTGCAGAACCCGTGGACCAAGTCTTCATTGTGAATATTTTTGGAAATCTTTAAAGAGTCGAGGAATCTATGCACAGTAATAGCCCTTGGAGCCACCAGATACTTGTCTTTTAAGGGAACCTCGCCCTTCCCGATATAGTTAGCAATTTCCTCTAATGTCGGAGTGAGCTCAAAATCCGAGAAGTGGAGCACGTTGTGTGCGGGATCCCGGCAAGAAAGTAGAGCTTGGATAATATCACCCCGAGGCACTATGTTCAGCAGCCAGTAAGATCTTTTAAATATTTGTTGACCCAATCCTATCCATCTGGGCCTAAATCATCCACCACAATCGCAACTCCAAAGGGATCTTGTTCATTAGTGCAAAGGGTTAATTTTGTATTGTGCTCATCATGCACATTTATTAAAGGCGATTTATTCAAAATGAAAACAAAATCTTTTAAGGACAATTTTCATTATTTCAAAAGAGTCAACCTTTTCCGTATTTCATTTGAAAATTTTGAATATGTTTAATTAAAATTAGAATACTGTTTTCTTCAGTTAAATGAAAATGATAAAAATGATTTTGCAATTAGCATTCTAGTAGTAATTTGCTATCAAATTTGATTAGTTGAATAATAGCATTGGTATAAATCCCTGTGTTAGAACTATTAGTTAATTAGAAGTGATTACATGAAAATTGGTGATTGCAAAATACTTGGATAATAATAATAGTTGTTACATATTCATTAGTGAATATTATGAAATTGTTAATTAGCCATTATCATACCTCAAATATGAAGGATCTGGGTTTGAATACGAAAACTGGCCTTGATCAAAATGAGACAGCACTTATGTATGTAAATGGAAAAGGAAATAAGTATTGGGCTGCAGAAGCCCAGTACCTCTCCGCAAATCGCTGAGTCGGTTCGTGATCCAGGCCTAATAATAAAATGTGGCCTGGAAGATAATACACAATAACATGGAATTAATATGAAAACAATTATATAAGGATGAGAAAAATCAGAAATAGAGAATATAGTATGCTTTAGGAAGAACCTTAATGAAAACGGAGATGAGCCTCGCCAAATCATAAAGGTATAGTTGCGGGGCCCTCCATAATTTCCTATAAAAATGTTAGAAATCGGAAAGACCGTTTAGTGAATTCTACGGTCTCTCCCAAATTAACAAGACGTAGACACCTTAGGGCACGATTTATAATAAATATACATTCCTAATATGAATGCACATTTATGTGACTCAAATCCAAATCTCGGCGAAGCTGAAATGCATTAAGGTCACAGGCGTACTGGTTGCGGTGTGACTTGAAATGAGTTTTTGCAACGTCACAAAAATCCTAAAATTAACAAAAGCGGAATATCAATAACATTTTGAAACCAAAGCATATAAGGAAATAGAATATAACGAAAAACGGCAATTGAGTGACCGTGCTAGAACCACGGAATCCGGGAGTGCCTAACACCTTCTCTCGGGTTAACAGAATTCCTTATCCAGATTTCTAGTTTCGCAGAGTGTTAAACAAAGTCATAATTTCCTCGGTTCGGGATTAAACAAGTGACTTGGGACACCATTATTTTCCCAAGTGGTGACTCTGAAAATTAATAAATAAAATTCCGTTCCGAATGTCCTTTAATTGGAAAAACTTCTTTCCTGTTAATATTGTTATATCTCTTTCCGGGGTGTAATAGTAGATAGTTGGGACATTTTCGGTATGAGAAAAAGGAGGTGTGACAGCTCTAGCGACTCTGTTGGGGATAACGAACCCAGAACTTCGGTTCAGGGTTTAAGAATTCAAGCTCAGTTAAATTGCTGTATTTGCTTATATCTGATTTCATTGTATGCTTTGATCAATGTGCTACATGTTTACCGCTTCGATATTACGTGAACTGTACATATAAAATTGTGCTGAAAACCCTTTTCTTCGTTTGGGCCTCGTCTTGTGTAGTTTGTATTGGGTTGAATATGTATTTGGCCCAAATATTGTATATTTGTATTTTTATTTGTGTTTTATTTAATTTCTGTATTTTTTTTTATGTTTTTGTATTTTTTATTTTATACTTGTTTTATAATTCTTTTACTTCTCATTTTTGCATTTTTCCTTATTTTTTCCGATATTTTTGCATTTTTACTCTATTTTTGGTATTTTTGCATTTTTACTTGATTTTCTAAATTTTAACATTTTTTGTGATATTTTCCTAATTGATTTCTTTTGTATTTTAATTTTAATTTTATTTTCAAACAAAAACACTGGTATTTCAACTAAACCACACAATTGCAAACACAAATTATTTTTGTATTATTTTATATATATATTAGAATTTAATTGCTTAGGGCAAAAATCACGTGCTCACACTACTAAAAAAAATTTCTTTGAAGTATTCAAAAGTTATCCAACTTGAGTTATGAGAGTATGAAAAGTTTCTTTTTTATTTTAGGAATAACGAAAAAAAATTAGCTAGCGTTTGACCATAAATTTCCAAATTTATTTTAAAAAAATCTAATTTTGGTGAAGTTTGGTTTGAAGATAAAAATCTGTTTGGACATAATTTTTCAAAATATATTTTCGTTTTGACAAAAAATATGAAATGTGACTTATACCCATAAGTTTGTACAAATATAAAAAATAACCAACAACTCCAAAGAAAATTCATACAAAACAAGCGAAACAAATCTGAAGAAACTTCATACAAAATACTCGAAACAAACTTAAAGAAAATTTATGCAAATATTAGCACATTTTAGCAAATTACCTTCAAATTTTATCTTTGCGATCGATACAACAACATTGGTGAAAGTTCTTTTTCTATTTGTAGAGAAGTGCAAAACTGCATGTGTTTAATGAAGAAAAAGTGGGTAGATATGGATTAGTTAGATGACTTGGATCATAATTAAAAGAGTGAACTTATTTGTAAACACAAAATTCAGGTGCATTTATTTTTTTACCAAATAGTAATATTTTGAGCCAAAATAGCTCTTGAGCTGGTTTTGGGATTTAAAAAATATCAAAATATGGATACAATCTATAAGCAAATAGGTACTTGCTGAAAAAAATGTAAAAGCATTTGTCAAAATCTCTGGTCAAACGGGGTTAATTTCTTTCAAAGTAGATATCTGAATACAAAGATTTTTAATTAGCTATTTTTTAATTATTGCTAACTTATTAATCTTATTGATTAGCATACCTATTATATTTGGTCATCCCGATGACTTTTTCCGGAGGAAGGGGGTTCTAATTTGATAAATTTCGAAAATGAAGGTTCATTTAAATTTTGTGAGGGAGAAAGAGGAGAGATAGAGAAGATAGACTAAATAGAGGAATTAAAGTATTTAAGTAGCTAATTGAACTCATATTGGTAGCATTTATGAGTAATCGGCTAATTTTGATAGTATTTTATGTTGATAGCATTTTTGCTATGATAAGCTAAATAAAGTAATTTTCTTTATATAATAGTTTGAAATTAGAATTAATTGAGGGACAAGATAAAAAAAATCATATAACCAACGCCGAGGTTGAGGTTTTGTCACTTTCTTTTGGTCGCTCTTTATTTATAAAAAAAAAATGATTACTTCTAACCTTGTACCTATTGAATGGTCATGTTTGTATGTCCTTCTAGGGGCTTCTAAAAGTGATAAGATGTGAGGCCAATCAAAGTGATTAGTGTATAGGTATTCATGTTTTTATTATGTTAGTGGTAAAATTCATAAATAACATAAAACATCATTACCAATATTTCATCAAAGCTTTACTATTTGTTCATATTAACATTAATAAAAGTAAATTTTATTCGTAATCAACCTCGTAAAAGTAAAAAATCGTTGACATTTGAGGTTTTATAGTTGGGTGAGTACATAAATAATCCTTAAAGTGGACCATTTAAATTTTTGTTCCATTTGCCCTATAAGTAAAATTTAAAGTTTAACAAATGTTGTCCTTTGCTTGTCATATGAGCAATATTTTCAATTTTTAACCTTTATGCCCATGGGGCAAGCAAATGTCAAAAGTAAAGACCACCCAAAAAGATAGAAATGAGATCAAGTAACCACTCTAACGGACTGCTATTTAGGAATTAGCCAATGAATCCTGAATTTTAATTTTCTAGTTTAACTTTTCAGGATACAAATATCCTGAAATTAGGATTTCTTTGAAATTTTAGGACAAAATAAATACTGACTAATCCGTTTAAGAATCTTAAGAGTGCCTATTTGTGCACTTCATCCCCAAAAAGTGTCATATTTCTGCAATTTTTTTCTTATATTTTTTATAGGAGAAATTTAAAAATAGCCAGATTTATAACTGGTCATTCAAAAATAACCTACTTTCAAAAGTAATCGAAATTTAGGCACTTTTCATGTAAAGATAAATCTGAGTGAAAATACTGTTCAAAATACGAAAAATACGTCCGCATATTATACGGGAGATCCAGCATAAGTATGCTTAAACTCCCGCATATTATACGGGAGTTCCAGTATAACTATGCTGGAACTCCGTATAATATGCGAGAGTTCAAGTATAATTATGCTGAAACTCCCGCATAATATACTAGAGTTCCAGCAAATATAAATGTCCAGTATAATATACTGGAATTTTAATTACCGGTGCTCCAGTCTAACAACAACAACAACAACCCAGTATAATCCCACTTAGTGGGGTCTGGGGAGGGTAGTATGTACGCAGACCTTACCCCTACCCTAGGGTAGAGAGGCTGTTTCCAAATAGACCCCCGGCATCCTTCCCTCCAAGAACTTCCCACCTTGCTCTTGGGGAGACTCGAACTCACAACCTCTCGGTTGGAAGTGGGGGTTGCTTACCATCAGAGCAACCCCTCTTGTCTTATATGAAAGATGGGTAATGAAAGAACATAAATAACCTGGCATAGAGAAGGACAAGATAAACAAAAGCACCAAACTCCTGTATATTATATGGGACCGATCTCTGTTGCAGCAAAATAGTGATAATTTTTTATTAACTTGGTAAATGCTGACTATTTTTAATTGACCAGTACAAAAACTGGCTGTAACTTGTTATTTTGACATTTTTTACAAGCTCCAAAGCCTCAAACGGGTCGTAATAGTCACGCGCACGGCATGTGACAAACTCTTTGAATTTGAATTCGTTCGGACCTAAGCGTCTTTGTTTCACATTCAGTTTAATTTATTGTAACGTTGGGATCCTCATTTTGAAAATATTGCCATTCAAAAACGCCACACTACTGACCGCTCCTCCCCTCCCCTCCCCCTCTTCTCAATAATTCCTCCAAATACTCAGCACCCAACTCTTCAAACACCACAACATTAGACTCATCTTTTCTTACTACTCTGTTTCTTCTGCTCTTAGTCGTCTTTTTCCTCATTGAATGTCTCTTCTTAAGCTCAATTACAGGCGAACAACCGTCACAAAATCTATACTTCATTTCACTTAAAGACTCTTTCACTCTCTCTACAGGAAAATTAAGTATAGCCAATGAACCCCTCATTGCAAATACAGCTTGATCATAAGCCAAAGCAGCAGCTTCAGCACTGTCAAATGTTCCTATCCAAACCCTCACACCATTCCTCGTTGAATCCCTTATTTTAGCAGCAAATTTACCCCATGGCCTCTTCCTTACACCTCTGTAAATTTATCTTCTCAGTTAACTCATTCATCATCTCAATCCTCCGAACTGACTTCATTTGAATCTCTAATTCGAACTTTGTATCCAAATTCCTTATTATATTCACTAGGTTAGTTCTTTTGCGTTTTTGAATAGATGTGTGGAGGTAGAATGTACTTGAACCACAGTGTTTCTTAACCTCAAAATAGACAGTAACCCTTCAGTCAAATTCGGTATTTATAGTTTTTAAGGTTCTCTCCATCGAGATTGAGGCTAATGCAGGTTTTTCTGGATATTGGGGTATCCACTCATGACTTGTTTTTATATTGTAGCCTTTTTTTACTTTTGACGCTTAACATAAATTTAGTATAATAGTTTGAAGATTGAACCCACAGTATTTAAATTCTGGATTGACTCTAATTATAGGTTCAAGAAAAAGCTGTTGGGCTTAATGAAGCCTGGTTTGTCTCATTTTCCTTGCTCTTAGCTTATGAATATTGTGTGAGCAAATAAAAAAGGTTTATTTATAGAGAAGATATCTCAAGTTATGCAACAGAATGAGGTAATGAAGAAGGGTTTAAGGAAACTAATGTTAATGTTTATGCTGGAGTGGAAGTATTTTGAGGAGGAGTCTGATTTGACCACCAAATGTTTGCAAGAATGCTTCAATGAACTTGAGGTCAGGGAGAAGTACTCGACTTCAGTACAAGAATCGGTGGCTGAGAGCTCTAAGGAACTTGACCTGATCAGGGAATCTTTAGAGCAGGGACGGAAAGAAGTTGAGACGAAAGAAGAGGAGTAATCGTTTTTATGATCCACAACTGAATATGCCTGTGAATCTTTGTACCCCACAACCTACTTTGTTCAAAGAGTTGTTTCAGCTTTCTCCACATGGCTCCTATGGCTTAGGAAGCTCAGGGACTGGCTCTTTTTTTAGCCATGGAGTTGCTGAGGAAGAGGTAACTGGTGCTTTATACCATGATGCTGGGAGTTTTGATATCAATTTTGCAGCTAAAAAGAGGGAAGGTAAGAATATTAAGCATCATACCACCAGTGAGAAACAAAGGAGAGTTCATTTCAGTGACAAGTTCCAAGCATTGAGCAAGTTCCAAGCATTGAGAGCTTTGATCCCAAATCCCTCAAAGGTATATATATATTTATTCACACTACAATTTCTGCTATATATATATATGTATAGTTATTAATGGTACTTAATTTTCTGTTTGCTGTTGATATCCTTTTTCATGACAAGATATTTACTTTATAGACATAGATCTGTAGATAAATACCATCGAGCCTTTTGACAACAAATCCTTATTTGTTATTTTATTTACCAGCAAATTTTTGCTGTAAAATTTAATTTTTTTTTACCGAGGACATGTGTGGAGGTCTTTTTTAATGTGGTTTGTTTTGGAGCCTTAACTAGAAGGCTGTTTTTTTTTAATCTACGATTTAGCATTTTTGTGCTAATTGCTGATTTTAAGTTATGGGTTGAATTTGTTTTTGTCTTTGTATTTTTAGTGTTTATATGCGAATATATGGTAGGAAATGTAGCTTTTTCTCTTAGCCCTAGCTGGACTGTTATGATTTTTCCAGTGGTAATCTGCTTGAATATCCAATTGAACATTATCAGCATTTTTGATTGTATTAAGGAGTTCAAATTTGTCACTGTTAGGTGCATGTGGTATACTTTAGGGATAATTTCTCATAAGTACAATTCTTAGGTCTAATTTGTAACATAATAGCCTAAATATCATATTGCAAATCTATAGCCCAAAAATAATAGACTAATTCCCGAAAAAATAACTTATTTCACACAATTAACTACTGTTATTGTTCCCTCTTTATACAACCAATTGTTTTCATTCTCTTGATTTCCTTTGATTATTAAGCATCTGATAAAAAAATGCAAAATAAGCCAAAACGCAACTCAAAAATCCTATCCTGAGTAATACATATTATCTGATTGTAAGAAATTCAAACACCTCTATGTGCAATTGTTGAAGCAATCCAACAGGATAAAAGAAAAATAAAAAAATTGATAAATGAATTGTAGAATTCCTCCAATGCATACAAATCTGTTTCATATAGCACATACACGAAAAAGAAGAATAGAAGAAAGTGTTAAACTTCTGTAGAGATCTCTTACACGCTAACAAAGTATATACATCCTTATAAACTGAAACAATATATATTTATACAACATTATACATAAATATAGATATTTATACACAATTATACAATACTGTATAACTTGTATAAACATGTATAATAGTGTATAAGAGGTGTCCGTATATCCATATATACAATTATACACTATTATACAGTGTCGATACAACCTGCAATATAGTTATGATTTTCCAGAACTTCAAACTTCAAACTTCAGAATAATCCAAAATTAACAGAACTTTAAACTTCAAAATCCTCCAAAATTAGTGGTTGTTTGTTGGTGCAAATTAAGTTGGAGAGCTATTTATTTTCAGATCTGCGTGTATTTTCATATTTCTTTCCAAAATATTCTTCGTTCTTCTGCTCGCCACCATGGACGACAGAGTCTTTCTTCGAGCTTTCCTCGAGCCATTAATGGCAGAATTGCGTAGGGGTAAAGGAGGGGGGATAGCGGGGGGCTAGGTTAAAAGAGCAGGAGAGATGTATGTGGGATAGAGAGAAAGAAGTGAGAGGCGGTGAGAGAAGGTATTGAAGAAAGAAGAATATAATAAAAACCCTAAAAGTATATCTTTAATAGTTATGATTTTCCAGAACTTCAAACTTCAAACTTCAGAATAATCCAAAATTAACAGAACTTTAAACTTCAAAATCCTCCAAAATTAGTGGTTGTTTGTTGGTGCAAATTAAGTTGGAGAGCTATTTATTTTCAGATCTGCGTGTATTTTCATATATTCTTTCAAAAATATTCTTCGTTCTTCTGCTCGCCACCATGGACAACAGAGTCTTTCTTCGAGCTTTCCTCGAGCCATTAATGGCAGAATTGCGTAGGGGTAAAGGAGGGGGGATAGTGGGGGGCTAGGTTAAAAGAGCAGGAGAGATGTATGTGGGATAGAGAGAAAGAAGTGAGAGGCGGTGAGAGAGAAGGTATTGAAGAAAGAAGAATATAATAAAAATCCTAAAAGTATATCTTTAATAGTGGGCTAAAGACTGAAAAGTTTCTTTCAAGTTATGTACAATATATGCTATATAGGGTAAGAACTTCAAATATAGGCCATTTTTTGTTGGACTATTATGCCAAGTGACGTAGGTTGTAATTCTTTCTATACTTTTTGTTTATTTATTCTATTTTTCGTGATTTATTGACTGCCTATAAGCAAAGGTGGTTTTGAAAATTTAATTGAAATTTTTGACTGTTTCAATGGTTATTTTATTAAGGAGCTTGTGTTTTTGCAGATGTTTATATGTGGTCTTCGAACTCTAATTTTTGTTTCATTTCTTGTATTTATCTTCGGAGATTGAATCTCAAGTGAAAATTTATGCGCCTCCTTGATTGATTCATCAAATGGAGGTAGAATATTGGTTATTTATTGTAATTCTTCTGAATTGTGTGTTCAAAGATGGAAAATGTGGTTTGAAAACCCCAACCGTAGCCTTTGACTCTTTCAATTGGTAATTTGTTTGATGAACTTTTGTTTTGCCGCTACTCATTGTGTGGTCTAATTCAGAAATGGGTCTAGGGTTGGTATTGAGTGGCAATGGAGACTTCCAAGGGCACACATCACAGTGCGTGAGAGTTGCCGTGAACATCAGGCCTCTGGTTACTTCTGAGCTTCTCATTGGATGCACTGATTGTGTTACAGTAATCTCTGGTGAATCACATGTGCTCTTAGTTAAATATAGATTGGGAATTATGTCTGTAATGTACAATATTTATGAGCTTAATGGTCATTTGTTCTGATGAGCATTTTTAATTTTAAATAATTGAACTTATTGCATCTACAAAAGTTTTAGTAGTTCTGTGTTGAAATTTATCATATTTGATTGTACAATGCAAGGGCGGCTCCTTAAAATTAGTGGCCTAAAGCCAAATTTTAATAAAAGACCTTATACTTTTTTTATTAGTACGTATACATATATATACAAAAACATTAATCTTGCCATTTTTTTTTCATATTTATTGTTTATATATATATTCTTAATGACATAAAGTTTTTAACTTCACATAGTAATATTATTAGAAAATAATAATTTAAATAAATGAGATGTTAAACATGTAATTACAATATGTTACCTTTAATATTGTTGTAAAAAAATGTATTTACTAATATAAAGATTTAAGTAGTTTAATTCAAAGTTTTAAAATATTTTATTGTTAAATAGTATACACCTTTTTTTTTCTTTTTACAATTTTTGTACTTTTTTATTTTTTTCTACAAACATTAATATTACGTAATTCGAAATAAAATTTTAAAATTCATTATTAAAAATTTTGGGAAACGTAAATTAAAGCTTTACTAGTCTCCTATCAGAGCAATTTGTCCACATATGATATTCTCAATCAAATTTATAGAGTCTCATTTAAGATAAGGCAATAATGACAAGAACATTAAAGGTAGTGAGTATGTCATTCAGTTACGAAATGTGAATAAAAGTGGTTGAACAATATGTTCATGAGGGAACTGTAGTCTAGAAATAATTGTTGACCGTATAATCGACGCCAGGACCGGCCACGAGACCCTAACGTTTCTCGATATCTACTCCAGGTACAACCAAATTCATATTAACCCGGAGGACCAGAAAAAGACTTCCTCAATTTTCCTTTAAAGTTTATGTAATTAAATTTGGTATGTTCTGGATTACATTTTCAGAATTTTCAATTAATTTATTGATTGTCTAAGAAAATATCTTTTCTAGACTAGATGCAACTTTAATTTGCAATGTAAAACTATCACGATCCGGATTTTCCACTATCAGGAGTCGTGATTGTGAGCACATGATTTTTGCACCGGGCAAATAATTCCAAAATTAAAATAAATATGTTTTTGAGTGCAATTACTTGCTTTGTTTGAAATTAGCTATACTTTGTGTATTTGCATAAGTAGAAATTAGAAAAAATCAAAAAAAATTAATTAGGCTAGGTAATTACTTTGTTTAATTAGTTAGGTTTTAAGAAAAATCACAAAAATAGTTTTAAGTAGTTAGAATTGAGGAAAAATAGTAGAAAATTGCCAAAAAATACTAAATAATTGGAGTAAGTAGGAAATTAGGTTTTATAATTTTTCATAAAAGAAAAAAAAAGTATAAAAGAAAATACATAAAAATTATTAAAATCAGAAAAAATACAAAAATACAAGTGGTACAATAAGGTGGGGTGATTTAATTTGAAGTGAGCAGGCCCAGGACTATTGGCCCAATGAAATCCGGTCCAGGCCTTTGATGGATTTGATCTCAGCCGTCCAACTTCGTTAATCTAACGGCTAGGATATTTAGTCACATTTAGGCTTTGATTAATTTGAGAGATTGAATCTGGGCCGTCCGTCCCAGTTGATCCAACGGGCGAGACCTTGGTCTCATAAGCATCCAAACGGCGTCGTTTTAGTAACGCTGGTTCCTGGCCGTTGATCTCCATCAATTGGACGGCCAGGATTACATCAGACGCTTGGCCTATATAAGGCTTTTGTCTTAACGAATTCACCATTTTACACATGCCCTAAAGACTAGCCGCCCCCAAGCCCCTTCTCTTCTCTTTTCGTCTTCACCATCTTCACCAAGAAACCCTAGATGGCCATGGCGGCCACCACCCTCCACGGTGGTCGCCGGCTCCCTTTTAACCCCTCCTCTCTTCTTTTCTTCTTCTTCTCCTTCTTCTTCATCTCAAAACACCAAAGAACCCAGAAAACAGACCCTGTTCTTCAAGTCCCGGTCACCGGAACTCCGCCGGCAACCACCCAAACAGCGAATCACCCTGCCAAACCAACGCCGATCGAACCGTCTTGGTGAGATCTACCCAACCATACAAGCCACCACCCTCGAATCTTCCCTAATCCCGTCGAATATCCAAAAGAAGGTCGCCGGAAACCTAACTCCGGCGACCCCCAAACCCAAACCTCTTCAAGATCCATCCTTCACCATCCCCTGAACACCCCCCTGCAACTCAGAATCCAAAAGGCTTCATTTTTGAGCCTAAAAAGAAAACCAGAAAAGAAAAATTGAAAAAAAGGGAATAAGGAAAAAGAATCAAAGGAAAAGGTCTGGAAGTCGGAAAAAGAGAGTGAAAAGAGAGTGAAAAAGAGAAAGGGAATAGAAAGCTCGGGGGACAGGCCCCGCTAAGCTAAGTACCCCCTTCCTGTTTTTGTTATTTTTTTCTTTTGCTTTTATTTGTTTGTTTGATCCATGTTTTGCATGTTTCTACATGTCTCCTCTAATCGTATGCTTCACATGTTAGACATAGGTTTTATCTTGGCTTCTTCTTGGTTTCTGTTTCACGCCTTTTGTTTGTTTTCTCTAATTTAGTATGTTTTAACCCGTTCATGATATGGTTTTGTTTGTTATGTCCTAATCTCATGTTTTCTGTAGTTCATCTTTTTATGTCACTATTGGCTTTTGATATATCTTCTATATTTCTTATCTGTTTTCATATGTTAGTTTTAGAATCTTTCTGCTTATCTTTTGTCTCTTTCCTTTTTCTGATTCATCTTCACTTGTTTCACATCTTGCATATTCTTGTCTGTTTCTTTGTGACCACCTCATGTTCTTAACCTATCAATCTCTGGGTTACTACTGCTGTGATTTGAAAAGCCTGTTAGTGCTAGGGTTTTTCTTTGTTTTTCTGCTTTTTGACTTGTTTCCTCTATTCTATCTATCATGACCCCTTCTTCTGAATTCAAAGATCTTGCCTTTACTTTGTCATCTTGGCTTATTGGTCTATGATTCATTTCAAAGAATGATTGTTGATCTTTGTTTTATCTCTCGTCTCTTATGTGTTTATTCCTTTGTCTGTGTGGTCAAGGTCGTGTTTTACTTCTAATAAGTTAAAGTGGCTTTGATTCCCTTCTTCTCTTCATTTTTAAGTCATATAGTCTGATCTGTTTTGACTCTCATAGCATAAATTCTATTCTATTGTCATCCATACTCTGATATCTTCTCATCTTCACATTGAATCACTTCTGTGCATTCTTCACTTTTTGTCTATAAGTGTCTCTGTCTCTGTCCTCTGTTAGTATTAGGCCTCTTCTTCTTGATTGATATTAGATAACTTCTTTAGTCTGAATGATTTTTCTTCTCTGCTTAATCTCATGTTTAGTTTCAAAGTTAGGATTAGCTGTTAGTCCTATGCTTTCCATGTCCTATTTGCTTAGCATGATTCTAGGTTTAGTACTTGAAAGTGGACTCTGACTATCATTCTTATATTGTTCTGCCAAGGTCCATTGCTCTCCTTATTAAAATAAGTCATGTTTCATTTCCTGTTGACTGTTTTGTGAGAATTTAGTGTCTATGTATCTATGTCCATGAATGCTAAGTGTTTTAGAGTTTTTCAGTATGTCATCTAGCATGAAATGATTGTGACTAAGCCTGATTGATGTTAATTGACATGTTGCTACATGAATTTAAGTTATGTGAGTTGATTAGTTGAGATTCAACATTATCAAACCTCTTTTCTGTGTTTTAATTGATTAATGAACAATATTTGGCTTCATGCGGTTATGTGTGCAACTGTATGTTGAAATGGCTAGGCTTGCAATAGTTCTATGTTAGTGTGAACTCTGTTAAATACCTATCATGCTTAGATGAATTGGTTATAGCTGCTAGTGCTAAGTTCCCCAAAATGGTTAGTTTTTAAATAGGTTAAAACTGAAAATGAACAAAAAATAGGCTGTTAGGCAATAATTGACCTAAGAGTGGTCAACTTTGTAAAAGGTAGACCAACTCTATAAGGTCCAAACACACCAGCTCACTTCAAAAAGGGCTGGTTGTGCAAAAACTGGTCAAACTTGCAAATGCAAGCTCACCAAGGCTCATTTGAGCCCTGAACTTTAGGTGGCTAGGTCAGCAAAGACCTTAGCCCAGCCTATGTTCAGTAATTGGGCTTCAATTGCCCAGGCTAAGTCTCAACTTGAGACTGGCCATTAGTTTAATAATCTGAATGCTTTAATTAAGCAGGCTAGTCCTGCAAATTAGTTTAATTAACTTAAAATGAACAAAAAATAGGTTATTAGGCAATAATTGACCTAAGAGTGATCAACTTTGCAAAGGTTGATCAACTCTATAAGGTCCCAACACACCAATCCACCTTAAAAAGGGGCTGGTTGTGCAAAAATGGCTAAGTCTGCAAATGCAGACTTGCCCAGGCTCTTTTTGAGCCCTGAACAGTAAAGTGGCCAGGCCTGCAAAGACTTTGGGCCCAACTATGTTCAGTAATTGGGATTAATTACCCAAGCCAAGTCTCAACTTGAGACTGGCTAGGCTTTAAATAGGTTAATTTTAATAATCAGGCAGGCTAGTCCTGCAACTAGTATAAAAATGAAAGAAGAAGGTCTTAATTAACTGAAATAGATTCAGAAGTGGTTAAAATTGAAATAAGTCCTTAAGTCAAAAGTGGCCAGTCCTTAAATACCAATGCAAGGATTGTCCATTAGTGAAATAAGTCCCCAAAATGCTGAAACCTGACCTAGGTAGGTCGGGTAAATCAGCAATGTCCTTAGGGGCATAATTGGAAACCAAATTGGTAAAATAGTGAATAGTTTGGAACATAAGAGGGTAAGGGAGTCATTTGTACCCCTGATTTCTGCAATTTTGCAGAGATTTAAGGGTATAATGGTCTCCCTAAAATGGGAAATCTGTAAAAATCTATAACCCTTAGGGCTACATTGGTAAAAGACCCATAAAAAGAATCTTTGGAACCTTCCAACACATGCTGGAAGGGTTTCTGGTAACAGAATTGGGGGCTTAAGTGAAAACTTAATAATTTTAGGATGGGGAGAAGTGGGATTTAATCCCATACTTTCTCCCCAAGTTTCAGCCCTTGGCTTTAGCTATAAATACACCCTAAAAAGGGCTGAAGAGGGGTTCGAATATTAACAATTAGAAATACATCTAGGCTGGTTGCATTGAATAGAAGAGCTTCAGAGATACTAAGATAACAGTAGGATTTCTGGGATTTCCCAAGTTAGAATCTGCCAATTGCTGCTGATTTTGGGTTCTATGCTCGATCACTTGCCTGGGTTTCTGTTTGTTTGCTTGTCGCTGGGTTCTCTCTTATTGTGGCTGTGTTGTCTTGTTCATTTGGCCTTCAATTCCACTGTTGCATTGCTGTCTGAGTTCACTGCTGTGCTTATTGCTTAATCCCTTAGACTCATCGGCTTCATTTTGCTTATCCAGGTACAATTTCTGTTCAAGTGAAGCTGTATTGATGATCTAGATGAAATAACATGAAGATTCTGCTTAAATTATCTGTCATTACAAATTTGTAGTCCATTTTGTGTTGCTATTTTAATAGTTTAGATCTGTAGCTTTAGTGATAATATAGAATGTAGTAGTATAAGAACAGAAACAAAAATATTGTAATAGCTTTAGTGATAGAATAAGTAGTATAATGGTAGTAGTACAGTAGCAGTAGCGTATCACTTAGTTTAATTAGGTAAAAACTTTAAAATACAAGTTAGCTAATCACGGTTTAAATCGTTAACTATTCATTCACAATAGACTTTCTTCGTAAAAATGAAATCACATAGTTAATCATATTATTGTGAATCTGTACATAGTCAGTAGCAGGATGTAAATCGTAGTAGAATCAGTAGTTTTAAATTGGTGATTAGTCTACTCGTAAACAGAGGCTCAGATGTGTTTAAGTTTAACAAAGGGAAACAATGAGATACTAAAACAATTTAAGTAGAACAGATCTGTAATGATATAAGGTTTAGCCCATAATGAAACCAGTGATATAATTAAGCATCAGTGAAAAACTTATTTAACTTCTTTTAGATATTGTGATTAGTTAGCCAAATCATTCTTATTTGATTAATGTCAATAGATAGTTAAGCTTGTGCTCTTAGATCTTTCTATTTCTGACCAGCAAACAATTAGACAGTAGTATAAAACTTTAGTTGTAAATCGGATTGGAAACAGTCAGTGTTTTGTGTATCAACTTTTCATTATCTGATTAATAAAAATAATTTGATTTCATTTCTTAATCCTGTTTGATTGCACTATTTCTGGTTCTTTGTACTTACTTTTCATAGCCATTTATTACCAATTGGTTTGGGCTTAATATGCAAATGAGTTCGAATCGTAGTATGAAGTCAATGAGGCCAGTGAATGTAAGACTAAAAATAGCCTGGGCCTCGGATATTTGGACGGCTAAGACGCGGGTTTGATGAAGAGAAGACCAGGCCCAATTAAATAACAAATTCAACGGGCCTGGAATAGTTACTAAAAAATTGACTAAGGCAAAAACAATGTATAGCAAACATAGTTGAACAAATAGGATTGGACTTTAATAATTGGGATGAGCCTCGCCCGACTTCAAACACCGGGGCCCCCATTTGGTAATAAGATAACATTGTAGAACCGGAGAGGCTAATAGCGAATTCCATAGCCTCTCCCAAAAGTTAAAAGCCGATAGACGTTATTTAGGGCACAGTTTTAATATACTTTCCATTGAACGAGTGTGTACTTGGTGTGACTCAAATCCAAATCTCGGCAAAGCCGAAATACACCGAAAGTCATAGGCGTACTGGTTGCGGTATGACTCGAGGCGTGTTTTCGCGATGCCGCAAATTCTTTAAAATAATATTTAAGTAAAAGCACAGTGTGTTGTTAGAATCTGTAATTGAGTCAAACAAGAGTCGGGAACGACAATTGAGCGACCGTGCTAAAACCACGGAACCCGGGAATGCCTAACACCTTCTCCCGGGTTAACAGAGTTCCTTATTCGGATCTTTGCTTCGCAGACATTTTTAGAGTCAAAATTCCTCGGATTCGGGATTAACCGGTGACTTGGGACACCATTATCATTCCCAAGTGGCGACTCTGATTAATCATAAAAAATTCCCGAACCGATTGTCCTTTAATTGGAAAAACTCCTTCTCTTACGTTATTTTATCCGTTTCGGATATTTGAGCATCGGGGTATACCTTACGAGCGTATTTATATGCTTAAGTGGGGTAGTAAAAAGGGAGGTGTGACAGCTCTGGCGACTCTGCTGGAGATCCCAACCCCGAACCTCTGTTTCAGGGTTTAAGAACTCGAGCTCCTTAGAATTGCCGTTCGCGTTATTGTTTGACTTCATTATATGATTTGAACAACATGCTATGTGCTTTATCACTTTGATATTATGTGGATTGTATATAAAATTGTGCCGAAAACATATCTCTCTTCACCCCCGGGGATGTGCTTACTGGTTGAGACTCCCCTTTCTGTTAAAGTCACCTTAAATTAAGAAAAATAGAGGCCGGATAAGTTACAAAGCCAATTGACTCCGCGGGTCACCGGTACGTAGCCCCCTTCTCGATTCGAGTTGTCCGCTCGGGTACACGGTCTAGCACTCTATGAAACCGTAAGATTTTTGAACATAGGTCTAGGACGATTATTTGCATCATATTTGACTTAGGGGACTCAACACGGGGGTTGGGTCCGTCTAGGATAGGTGACCCGGTATTGGAAAGACCGAGCATGTTATGTGTTGCATTTTTATTGTCCTTGATCGTTATGCGGACCGGCGGAAATCCCGAGGGTAGAAAAATTGTTGAAAAGAAAAAAAAGAGAGAGAAAAATAAGATTTATAGGAAAATAGGTATCCGGAAATTTGAAAATTTGAAAAAAATATAGGTGGAACATTTTTGAAATAATTGGTCAAATAATCTGACCGAACTACGCAGGTTTGATTTTCACCATTAGGTGGGATATGTAGGCAACCCTTAAACGGGTCCAACCACACTTTTTTAGAAAAAAGACCAAAAAGATTTTTTTTCCCTTCAAATAATCGAGGTGATCGCTATTTTTGGAAACGGCCGAATGTTCCGAAAGGGCGCCGGAAGGCTGTTTTGGCAAAAATGGCCACTTCTAAAGTCATTTTCTTTTCTTTCCTTCAAAAACGAAAACTTGCATTGAAAAAGATTTTCCTTTTTTCTAAATAAAATCGCCTTAATAAATGTGCAGGACGAGCACAATGATGAATGAACATTTCTCCCTAAATAAAATTCCCTTGGAGCTGAAATTATGGTGGCAAGACATGGGATCCGATGGTCAAGACTGGGTCAAAGGGTACTTAAATGGCCTTACGGGGTTATTAGACATGGTTCCCCGAGGTGATGTGATTAGAGCGTTGGTCACGTTTTGGGATCCGGCACACAACGTATTGCATTTCCCATATTTTGAACTCACCCCTACTTTAGAGGAGATTGCCTTCTATATCGGGAAGACTGAGGTCCCACTAAAAGGAAAATACCCGGTATCTCCGAGGACGGTAACAGTGCATCGTTTCCTCGACTCTTTGAAAATTGCCCGGAATGTGCACAACGAGGATCTGGCCAATGGGTTTTGCTCCTTAAGCTTCATCTATAGCAGGTTTGGACACGTTGGGGGTTTCAACGACCTCACAAACAAGTTATGCTGCAAGTCCAACCGAGCAAAATGGGAGTAACACCGGAGGTTTGCATTTTTGGTGGCATTTCTCGGAGTTGTCGTATTCCCGAGGAAGGATAGACATATCAATATAAAATTTGCCGGGGTAGCTACCACACTGATAGTACAAGATAATTGTACTCTGGCCCCAATGATCGTAGCGGACATCTACCATGCTCTGACAGCGTGCAAAGTGGGAGCCAACTTCTTCGAAGGATGTAACTTGATCTTGCAAATCTGGCTAATTGAACATCTATGCCACCATCCTTCGTTCTCGAGCTATGGTTCGGCTGAACGGACATGTTTGGAAAAGTTCAGTTCGAGAACAAAAAAAGTAAAGTTGCCGGAGGGAGTCCAAGGTTGGATTGTGTATCTTCGATCACTAACTGACGGTCAAATCGATTGGACGTATGACTGGCTACCTCTTGACGAGGTAATGTATATGCCAACGGAGGGATCGCCATTTCTGATCATGGGTTTGAAGAGTATACAACCTTATGCCCCATACAGGGCCCTGCGACAGTTGGGTCGGTGTCAAATTATTCCGAGAGATGGGGTCCTCAATGTGCAAGCTGTGGAGATTGGTCCAGACGGGCAATTCCCGAAAGCAAAGATCCGGCAAATATGGAATGAGTGCCAAAATTTAAAAATTGATACTTGTGTGCCGAATAGAGCAAATGGGGAGATGTCACCTGGATACTACACATGGTACCGACGAGGGGTTGAACACGAACGTCTTTCAAAGAGACCTCACTTGCAAGACCTGATAGAGCAATCCAAGGAAAATCAGAAATGGGTGGCCAAGGAAAAAGAATACAAGGCCAAAATCAGTCTGTTGGAGGATAAATTGAGAAATCTTCATTTCGAGAGTGGCTTACAGGCAGCATCCGATGAAGTGGAGAAGAAACAGCTGAAGAAAGAAAATGAGATGTTGAAGGGTCAAATGGCTCAAATGAAAATTGCATCCGAGACCCCAGTTCGCTTAGCCCGGGATGAAAAGTTAATTGAGATTCTCCGGCGCAAAGTAAATGACTACAGCTTCGACTTAGACAAAGCTGAAAAGGAATTAGTCAGGGCTCTGAAGCAAATAGACAGAGATGCTGAGGAAAGAGCCAAGTTGGTTCGGCAATTACAAGACAAGCACGATTTTGAAGTAGCTCAGCTTAGAAAGAAAATAATTTCGGCCACGGTTAAAAGTAACAAGATTATCAAGGATCTTGAGGAGGATAGAGAGCATTGTTACACAACTATGGCTAGATTAGAATTGGAGCTGCAGCAAGTGCAAAAAGATAACCAACATACCTTGGATGCTCGCACTGAACAAATAAGCCGGTTATAGCAAGAAAAGGGGGTCATCAGAGAAAAGATTGTTCGCATTGCCCAATACATCACCCGGAAGAGTCAACTGTGTGAAGATATGTCTAGAGGAACCTTTGTATCAGCAGTGAAGTTCTTCGTGCAACAAGTCATGTCTGACCTAGATAGGCTCCAAAGGGGATTAGCATATAGGCCCGTGGCAAGGCCGAACGATGCCTCGCGGGCACTAGGAGCACTAATGTACTCATAAGGCATGCATCATTTTTTTTATATTTTTTCCTTTTATAATATCACCTTGTAATCAATGTTTTGAATTATCAATGGAAAGTCAAGTGTTGATTATCAATTCTTTTGCTTTATGTCATTTCTTTTAAATTCGCTAGGCAAATAAATAGGAACGTAATTATGAAAAAGAGAGAAAAAAAAAGCAAAAAAAAAAGAGAGAAAAGAAAAAAGAGAAAAAAAAAAAGAAAAAAAAGAGAAAGAAAGAAAAGAAAGAAAAGGAAAGAAAAGAAAAAGAGCGGAAAAAGAGAAAAGTGATTGGTCCAAATGAGCGGCGGCCGGGATGATGCATGACGACTCGAGGAAATGTGTTTGTTTTTAAAGTCGTTGCATTTTATTCATGCGCTAACAACTATCGGGTGTTGATGCTTGTGAGTTCCAGATTCTCTAGGCAATTGGCATTCTGGCTACCCACCCATACAACACAAGATACAAAAAGATGACGAAAGCGGTATCCCAAGAAATTGAGGCAACTATTGTGGATCCTGCTCATGAAGATGAGATTGTGGATGTAGTAGGAATGAAAGAGGAAATGTACAAACTGAGGCAGCAGATGGCCGAGATGTACCAGGCCTGGTCTAGAGGTCAACCCCTACCAGCTTACCCGGCCAACCCCGCATATATCCCTCCAGCCAACCCCAATCCTGAGCCACCGACAATGAATTCATCCTCCACATACCCCAATTACCCTCACTATTATGCCTCCACCTCCCAGGTACCACCACCTCCAGTCAAGCAAGCACCACCTCACATACCCCAAGTTGCTCTAGTGTATGTGGCACCTCCGCCCGCTGCCATACACAAATCCTCCAGGAACCGATGTTTCATATACATGATCCTCACTACTACCCTCCAGAGCCAACTTTCCGACAACATGAGTCTCATGCTCCGTTGATAGAAACAAGTGAAGAAAGAATTGCCAAGAGTGTCGGGCAAGAAGAGATGGCCAGAAAAGTGAAAAGTCTGGAGAATGCTTTCCGCACTATGCAATGACTAGGAGGGCAGGTGAGTGTGGCCTACAAGGACTTGTGTCTATTCCCCGAGGTGCAGCTTCCCGTGGGATTCAAGTTGCCAAAATTCGATATGTATAGCGGACACGGAGATCCGGTGGCCCATCTCAGAGGATAATGTAGCAAAATGAGAGGCGCATGGAGTAAAGATGAGCTATTGATGGCGTACTTCAGCCAGAGTCTGAGTGGTTCAGCTTTAGAGTGGTATACCCGACAAGATCATACAAGGTTGTTCGTTTGGGATGACCTTGCGCAAGCCTTTGCAAATCACTTTCAGTACAACTTAGAGATCATACCTGACCGACTATCCCTTACAAAAATGGAGAAGAAGCTTTAGGGAATTCGGTTTCAGATGGAGGGAGCAGGCTGCAAGAGTAGATCCACCCATGAAGGAAGGGGAGATGGTGGATTGTTTCCTACAGGCTTTGGAGCCTACATACTATGGTCATTTAGTGTCGGCGATTGGGAAGAGTTTCAATGAAGTCGTGAAGATGGGAAGCTTTGTGGAGGAAGGTTTGAAAACATATAAAATCATGAGTTTTTCAGCCATCAAGGCCACCAATCAAGCAACACAAACTGGAAACGGGGGAGCAATGGGAAAGAAGAAGAAGGAAGAGGTAGCAACCGTAGAGAGCAGGCCATGGAGCCGTAACCCGCATCATCACCCACCAAGACCCTACCACCAACACCCACCAAACCCATCCACCCCATATAATCCACCACCACCACCTTACCCGCCAAACCCATCCACCCCATATAATCCACCACCACCATCCCCGCCAAACCCATACAACACATCAGCCCCATATAATCCACCACCACCACCATACCCACCAACAGTCCCACACTACCACCACCCACAAGCCCAAGCCTACCCACCGCCACCACCCCATGTGTGGAGAGCCCAAGCTCTACAAAATGTTTACCACACCCAGAACACATACCCAACCTCTAAACCCTACAGGAACCAAAACAGGCCCAGGCCTGACTCAGAGTGGAGAAACAAGGCAAGGAAAACATTCACCCCACTGGGGGAATCATATACCAACCTTTATCATAGATTGAAAGAGTTGGGGATGCTAAGTCCGGTTGCACCTAAAGTTCCAAACCCACCCCCGAAAAACCTTGATCCTTCTGTTAGGTGTGAATATTGTTCGGGAACATTGGGCCATGATACCAAAAAATGTTGGCAGTTGAAGAATGCCATTCAAGATCTCATTGACGACAGGAGAATTGAAGTTCAGGCTCCAGAAGCTCCGAACATCACCCAGAATCCGCTGCCAAATCACCATGAGACACACATGATAGAATTGGTGCAAGGTGATAGCAGTCAAAAACCATCTCAGTATATGATGATGATAAAGTCAAGTGGAAAAGCATAAAAGGAAGCCGTGAAAGAAAAAGTGATTGTTGAAGAACCAACAGGAAAGCCGGTAGTGGTGGAAGGTTTGAAAGTGGTAGTGCCAGGCGTAAAGCCGAATGTGACTATGAAACGAGCAAGTACGGAGCCAGTAATTATAAGGCCGGTGGTGTAGATGTCGGTGGTGAGCACAAAGACTGTACCTTGGAACTACAACAAGGTAGAAGTGGTTTACAAAGGAAAAGAGGTGTCTGGGGAAGTTAACGAAACCCACGGTCTCACCCGGTTTGGAAGATGCTTTGCTCCAGAAGAATTGAGAAAGATGAAAGCAGTAAAAGAGAACCAATTGAAGAAACCAGTGTCAGAAGAGGAAGCAGAGGAATTCCTCAAGAAGATGAAGTCACAAGATTATTCCGTAGTTGAACAGCTGAGAAAGACCCCTGCACAGATCTCTTTGCTATCTTTGCTAATACACTCAGAAGAACACAGGAAGGCTCTGATGAAGATACTGAACGAGGCTCATGTTCCAGAAAAAATCTCAGTTTGCCACCTGGAAAAGATTACCAACAAGATTTTCGAGTCTAATAGGATCACATTCTCGGATAAGGAATTGCCTGTTGAGGGAACCGAGCACAATAAGGCGCTGTACCTTACGGTGAAGAGCGAAGAGTCGGTAGTGACCAGAGTGCTGATAGACAACGGATCAAGCGCTAACATTTGCCCGTTGTCGACCTTGGGAAAGCTGAACATCAGTCCGGACAGAATCCGGAAGAACAGTATAAATGTGAGAGGATTTGATGGTGGGGGTAAAAACACATTGGGAGACATTATTCTGGAGGTGACCATCGGTCCTGTGGATTTTACTATGGAATTCTAGGTGCTCGACATTGCTGTGTCATATAATTTGTTGTTAGGCCGACCCTGGATCCACGCGGCCAAGGCAGTACCATCGTCTTTACATCAGATGGTCAAATTCGAGTGGGAGCAACATGAGATTGTGGTACATGGGGAAGAAAATGCTTGCAATATGGTGACACCGTTTGATGATACTGACGGAGATAGAGGTCCCTGGGTCTACCAAGTGACAGATGCTATTGTGGTAAACAGAATTGCAGAAGGGGAGAAGTTGCCAATCCCTATGATGGCACCAACTGATGTGATGGTGGCCAAAGAGATGCTTAGAAATGGTTTTGCACCAGGGCAGGGATTGGGCAAAACATTGCAGGGGGTTATTCAGCCGGTTCAGCTTCCAGAAAACAAAGGTACTTTCGGCTTAGGGTTCAAACCCACCTTTGCCGATATCTAGAGAGCCTCAAAAGCTAAAAAGAACTGGACCTTGCCTAAACCTATACCCAAACTATCCAACACCTTCGTCAAGCCTGGTACAAAATATCGGACATCTGCTGCGACAAAGTGCATTGAGACCCGACCTGATGAAGAAATGCTGAGTTTTGAGAAGATGTTTTGGGAGGTGAATATGGTTGAAGTGGGGAAAGGCACAAGCAAAATGGATGTGCAGTTTGTGGGACCCGGAATCATGTTGAACAATTGGGAAGCTACTCCTTTCCCTATCAGGAAGGAGTCTTGGTAGTTAGCTCCAAAATTTCATCATTGCTTTCCCAAAAAATTGTTATTTTATAGTTCACCCATCCCCCTCATGAAAAGAAAATCAAAATGTATCCCGAACTTTGTTCGTTCTTTTTTATCAATGAAATGCAGTTTTCCTTTTCTTCACTTTTGCCTTATTTTTCTTTATTTTTCCTTTTGTACAGTTCTGCATGTGTTGATTCCGATGCCATGTCATGCGTGAAGGATTCTAGACCCAGTTCTGACAATCACGTTACCATACAAGAAATTGAGGAAGATAGTGAGATAGAATGTGAGGATGAGGAAGCCCTGGAGGAAATAAGCAAGGACATGAAACAATATGAGGAAAAACCCAAACCGAATCTGAGTGATACAGAATCTGTAAATTTGGGGAGTGAAGACGATGTCCGGGAAACAAAGATTAGTGTACATTTGGAGGCACCCCTCAGGGATGAATTGATAAGGTTGTTACATGAATTTAAGGACATCTTTGCCTGGTCCTATGACGACATGCCCGGACTTAGCACTGATTTGGTGGTACACAAGTTGCCTATCTATTCGGAATGCCGGCCGGTAAAGCAAAAGCTGAGGAAATTCAAAACGGACATTAGTGTGAAGATAAAAGAAAAGGTGAACAAGCAGTTTGAGGCAAAGGTCATAAGAGTTACCAAGTACCCCACCTGGTTGGCAAATGTTGTGCCGGTACCGAAGAAAGATGGAAAAACCAGAGTGTGTGTGGACTACATAGACCTCAACAAAGCCAGTCCGAAGGATGACTTCCCATTGCCAAACATCCACATATTGATCGACAATTGCGCCAAGCATGAAATCGGTTCGTTTGTGGACTGTTATGTCGGTTATCACCAAATCCTGATGGATGAAGAAGACGCTGAGAAAACTGCCTTCATTACACCTTGGGGAACGTATTGTTACAGAGTAATGCCGTTTGGATTGAAGAATGCCGGGGCAACTTACATGAGGGCAATGACCACAATGTTCCACGATATGATGCATCGAGAAATTGAAGTGTATGTGGACGATGTCATCATAAAGTCCAAAAAGCAACCTGATCATGTGAGAGATTTGAGAAAGTTTTTCCAAAGACTTCGGAGGTACAATTTAAAGCTCAATCCTGCGAAGTGCGCCTTTGGAGTACCTTCAGGGAAATTACTGGGGTTTATAGTGAGTCGGCGAGGTATTGAACTGGATCCATCAAAGATCAAGGCTATTCAAAGTCTACCTCCGCCAAAGAACAAGAAGGAGCTCATGAGTTTGCTAGGAAGGTTGAATTACATTAGTCGATTCATTGCTCAATTGACATCAACGTGTGAGCCGATCTTCAAGTTGTTGAAAAAAGATGCAGCAGTGAAATGGACCGACGAGTCTCAGGAAGCCTTTGACAAGATTAAGGAATATTTGGCCAATCCTCCGGTGTTAGTTCCTCCAGTGTCACGACCTAAACCGATGGACCGCGACGGGCACCCGTTACCTTACTTAACTGAGTACCAACGTAACATATCTTTCTTATTATACTATTATGAGTAAATAAGCCAGAAAACCCGCCATGAGATAACAAGAATAAAACAGAAGGGAATACTCAACATATGATGACCCAACACGATATACAAACTTATACATATGACACACGAGCCTATAAGGCCGACATGACCATTTGTAAACTCAAAATATAGGCCGACAAGGCCATACAAGTATCCATACACCTGACATCTGTCTACAAGCCTCTAAGATTACATAAAATCATAAAGGTCGGGGCAGGGCCCCACTATACCAACCAATACATATCTTAAGCATACTGACCAAATAGGCAACTCCGGAGCAAGTGGAGTGCGCCAACACCTTCGCTGAGCTAAAAGCCTAATAGGAGGACAATCAACCTATTAATCGGGACCTGCGGGCATGAAACACAGCGTCCCCAGTCAAAAAGGACGTTAGTACGAATAATGTACCGAGTATGTAAGGCAAGAAAGTATAAACAAGAACAGTAATGTAAAGAGAGATGAAGGAAATACAACCTGGAACATCTGAGTGCCTCTGGGGGCTATTGACATGAAATGCATAATACATATATATACATATATCTTTAAAAACATTTGCCACTGGGGGCATCATTATCATCATATCGTACCCGGCCTCAAAGAGGACTCGGTAAAAACGTACCCGGCCACGTGGAGCTCGGTAAACCCAACTGATCAATGGTTGCACAATAGGTGCCGTACCCGGCCGACTATAGCGCGGCTCGGTAGAGTAAAATAGATACATATATATAATGCATGCTCGACTCATGGAATAACGTTCTAAACCTTTCTGAGTGACGTAAGAACATTATGGACATACAATATGAACTTAAGTAGGATTTATGGATCATACATACTTTCTTAGAATAACTTTGTATGAATAGAGCAACATGGACAACCTTAGTTGCTAGGAGTAGATTCATTATGAAATAGCATATTCATTTCATATTAGATCATGCCAAAAGAAAGAAGGAAATGCCTTAACATACCTTAACCATGGTGAGTCCTTAATACCTCTCAAGAAACTCTTCAAACAACTCAACTCAATCTACCATGGCATAAAGAGATTCAAAATCAGTGTTGAGCAAAGGCTAAGTCTGAAACTTAAGCTAGTAGCTCGTCTACGTAAATCCGGGCAGCATCTCCATTGTAACAAGGGCCTCCCCCAATACCATATACCAACAACAACAACAGCCATGGAAGTCCAGCAACCTATAAATATCAATAACAAGACACCATATAACAACAACAAGTCACAACTACTTCACGACGAGCGGCAAGCACCGGTTGGAATCCGTATAACCCATATCACCCCTTATAGACTTCTTACATTAATTTAAAACTATCATTAACGTGATTATGAAGTCATTCATTAATGATTCCATCCTTATACCAAATATTTATAACAAAGGAAACAATCCTCAACTCCAACTATCTTCAATTAGTAGCTTTATTCACTAGTTCATGGCTACTCTATCCATTTAACTTAATCAACATGAAGATAACCTTAAGCACATGAAAGAACACAATACACATACTTGCTAAAGCAACTTCAAGTCGAAATCCAAGTTATAAACAGCTTACAACAACCCTCAATGGCAATACAACACCATAGAAGTGACTTAAGCTAATCCAAGTATTATCTTGTAATTTAACATCCTAAAAACTTAACCAACATACAAGAAAACTTAAGCAAAATTAGTAGGCTGATATACTCACCTTATACAGCAGAAACAACTTGGAATTTCATCCAAATACAGCCCATAACAATCCTCAATGACAACATAACCTCAAAGAGGTGTTGTTCTTCACTAGAACTATGTTTTGATGTTGAAATATGGTGTAATCACTTTGGAATCACTTCAAACCCTTGTGGAATCTGTTTATAAGGGTTAGGAGAAGGTTGGAGACGACGTTGAGTTGAAAATAAGTGAAAAATAGGCGTCCAAATCGTTTAATAATTGAAGTAGGTCAACCACCGCCTAAGTGGGTCCCATTGGGAGCTGCTTGCGCGGTCTCGCGAAAACATGAATATCTTTTTACTCCGATGTCGTATTGATAAACAGTTTAATACGTTAAAAACTAGACTCGTAGATCTAAAATTTCATATGTAGATCATCCAATTATTCAAAGTATATTTTGAGAAAAGTGCATCTACATTTGGCCTAAATTTCAGCATATTATGAATGCAACTTGTGATGGCCTTTGCTAACTTTTGTTCCATAACTCGTTTGACTTAAGAAAAATAACACACGACTATCATACGACTACAATAACTCATAACTTAACCTCCTCATCATGTTAATCACCCTAGTCTCACACCAAAAGAATATGTTATAACATTCAAAACTTGTCGATTTTCGACGGAACTTATTTTCTTCAATTTGTTTAGCGACTAAGCTTTCCAACCCTTTTGGTACTTGTCATTCATGATCTTAGGTATTTGTAACCTCCAAAGTAACATGATTAACTTACTTTATTTTTTTTCAAATATAATCTCATTTATGAGCTTACATCAATTGACTTACGACATACTCTCACGTATGAAAACTTGGGGTATAACATCATTCCCCCCTTTGGAACATTCGTCCTCGAATGTTGACTAATGCATTTATCAATATCATAACCTTTAGCTCTGATGAATACTTGAATATTTTCCTTGACATAGAGGAAACTGTTTTGTAAGTAATTCCAAAGGCCAGGGTATTCCCCCCTTTAGGCCTCTTTCTCACACCACAACCTGTGGTCGGAATTCTTTTAATCTCGTAAATACTTCTGTCATGCATCATGTACAACCGTGTATTTGTATGTGTGTCTATGCAACTGTTCTCTCCTCTTTCCTCTTAGTTTTTCGCCAATATCTAGACCTCACTTTGTGGACATATACAGAACTATGACAAGTTGTCACTCTAGGCATCTATAGTTGTACTAAAGTTCTTCGCTTGGTACTTTGTCGAACTTACGACTATTGCTATACCTTGCTTCATATACTCAGGATTTTATGCTTATGGTTTTACTATATCTAGGTAGGTCATACTATATCCTAACTCCTACTTCGGTTTATTATTAACGAGGTCTGCCACTCGGCTCTGGGTTATTCATTCGCTGCTTGTCCTATATGTATAAATCTAAGTCCTTTAATCCATCCGCATTACTGTAAATCTTAATAATGACAGTCTAATCTCATCTCATACTTTGTGAATTTTGTCCATCCATTGTTGATTCATATCAATTTTGATCGATAATCCACCCCTGATAACTTAACCTTTTTATGTAATATTGGTGCTAGGATTCATGTTTTATTAGGGGATATCTTAATGCTCAGATTGATCCATCTAGGGCGATACCCTGCTTTCATAACCGTATCTCACGGTATCCCAATGTGTTTTACCTTGCGTGGATATTTTAATTCTGTCCAATTCATGAGACCCATTTCTTTTATTTGTCAGATCATTACTCAATCGAAGGCTCATGGTACCAGTTATCACCTTAGCCTTTCATGGGCATTATGAAATATCCATAATACAATTTTCTAACAATTTAATCCTTTGTTTATGCCCTGGGTTCAATTATTTATTTCAACTTATACCGGAGTCTTCTATAGCTGTATGATTGTTAATAGATATGCTGCCTTGGATAATGTTCCAAAATCTTGAGTGTAATAATTCTTTCTTTCCATATTAGCTTTCTTTCAATGTAAGCTATTTCGTTTCCATGTTTTCCTGCCTCCTTGTTGCGTCCATACTTAGCTTATATTAGTGCCCACACTTGCCAAAGTTTTTATACTACTCATGATTTTGAATATTACGTTTAACTCTTATTTCCCGTTCATTAGCCATGGTAGGTGCCACTTTCCTTTGGAATTCTTACAATGTTGTTGCGAGATTATTGTGACACGACTATTTCATCTTTAGGTCGTTGTGCTTAGGTTGGAGCCTTCTTTCTTATCTCCTCGGCTAGTCTTTCATTATAGTACTTAGGGATAACCTTTGACTCTCATAAAGTTGTGACCTTATTACGGACCTTTTTGATGTCCTTACTTTCCTATAATCATCTGTAGTTGCTTGCTTTCATGCCCCTGTGCTTGTATGGTTGCTTTTGAACTGATATTTTGACTGCCTTTCCAATGGCTCTTTCTTTTATCCCCAAAACACTCATACGGTACCTTTAACTACCTCGACTTTTTTTTGAATATATATCTCAAAATGATATTCTCCGAAACTGAATTCTCCATGTTGGGTTCTACTATGTTTATCTTACACGATCTGATGATTCGTCTATAACCTCCTATTTTGCCATAATTGAGATCTTCCTGACCAATTACTAACTACTCGTTAGCCCATTCTCATATCAATATTCCTCGTAATCTTTCTTAGGTTAATTACTTTGTTTTAACTTATGTCTCGCACTGGCTCCTTATTTATTAATAACAGCTCGAGCATGAACCTTTACTTCCTCTCCTTGATGTTGTGCTTGCAGAATATTCTTGAATGGTAGCGTATCTATATGATTTGGATAAGTGCCATCTCATTCCACTTTTATTTATCTCATTCTTCCTTTACCATTTCATAGTTACTAGAACTATTTAATTCTGACTTAATGCCATATCACTCCATATTCCCCCCTTTATGGGTGTACTAAAAGCTGAAGCCACGAGGATCTACCTATAGCTGTTTTACCTCTTCATCTTTGGCGTTATTTCTCATCAATGATCCTTACTTGCCTTGCGGCAATTCTGCTATACCAAGGATGAAAAATTCCCTACTCGCGAGGGTGACACTGTAAGGCCCCGTAAAATTTTTGTGCATAAAACCTAGTAGCTGTGGTGTCATGGTCCGAATAATGTGTTAGGAATGCGTGAATTCTTCGCGGCGAGCTTGCTCGCCGCGGTTCGGACTCTTGGTAGTGATTTAAGTTTCAAAAATGTAGAGAATTAATTTTTCCGAAAAGTGTCAAATATGCGGTCAAGAATGCGACCGCAAACCTGACATGCGGACCGCATTCTTGCCGCAAAACATTCCAGAAGGCTTCCCAAAATCATGTCAAAAATGCGGTCGATATGCGATCACATAATGAATATGCGGTGCATTTTGCGACTGCATATCACGCATGCGGACCGCATTCTGGCCGCATCCCTTAACAGAACCTGCGTAAATTTGGGGCAATTCTGCGGTCACTATGCGGACCGCATGTTGATTCTACGGTCGCATAGTGCACCGCATAACTGACCCCGGCCCAGATTTTTGTAACATTTTGACCCGATCTCTTCTTTAATAGAACACCTTTCTTTTTCATTTTATCATATCATTTTACCAAAATTAGAGAGAGAAGAGAGGGTTTTTAGAGAGAGAAATCTTTTATCTTCAAAGATTGTTCCAACCATCTTAATTCCAAAGGATCCTAGGGCAAGGATTCAACTTCCCCAATCTTTTCAAGGTAGAAACCCTAACTATTTTCTTTGATTTTCAGTTTTAAATTGGGTAAAGAGAGGTTTGCATATAATAGCTTTTGAAAATAGAATTTTTACACTCATGCATGATTATTGAACTTGATTTCTAGTAAAAGAAGTGAGTAGAAGTAAAGTCTTCAAGAACAAGGTTGGCAAGAGTAGGATATCTTGGGTAAGCATAAAGTAGGAAGTTAACGAAAGAAAACTCATCACCAGGTATGTATGTCTAATTTTGATTCTTGTAAAATCGCCCCTATGTGTGAAATTGTTTGGCATGTGTTAATTTGAGAGATTTTATGTGATTTTTCGATATCATTGTTGGGTATTCAATTGATGATTGAACTACATGTGGTATGGTTTGAAATATGAATTGAAAGATGACAAAGGAATTGGAATTGGTAAAGAATTGAGAAAAATTGTTGTTATGGCATATATGGTTCCTTTTGGAAAGATATGAAACACTTGAATTGTGTGAATATTCTTGATTATGGAAATATTGTAACTTGGTTGTGATATTGGCTTGATAAGTAATTGAGGACATGAAACAATGTGCAAGTTGCTTATTTGAACTTGTTGAAATTGTGTGTAGTACATTATCTGCTGTTTGAAATTGTTGTGTTTTAAACTATAAGGCGGGGTCGTGTTGCGCGCCGCAACGTGAGGAAATAAGGTGTGGGTTGGGGTGATAAGGGTGGCCGAGGTAATAAGGGTGGTCAGGGGCAATAAGGATGGAAAGCGATCGAAATCGCTATTGAAAATTGATATAAAAATCAATAATGTGAAATTGTGAAAGGAGACAACAGGAGAGTTTGCAACCCTGTGGGGCACTGATTGACCCTTTGTTTGACTACTTGTGCTTTACGTGATTGATTGGTTATTGTTAAATTGGTTGATTGTAGAAAGTGCCTTTGTGTTGAGAATTATTTGAAATGAGGAAAATGTGGAAACATGGTTGGCCGGCTTAATTAATTGTTGATGTAATTCAATGGCTTGAGTTTACTTGGGACAAAGTTTGTCCATACATGCCAGTACAATTCAAGTGTACTGACGTCCCTTTTGCCGGGGACGCTACATTCGTGTTATGATTGTAGGTGGATCAGTAGCAGGCACTTCAGCTCATCGGCAGTAGTATCCTTCTCCTTCCACTGCCCGTTTTGGTGAGCCCTTTCTTCCTTGGGGCCCTGTGTGGTTCATGCCACTTTTGTTTAGATTTCATTTTGGTTTTGTAAGGTATAGCCGGAGCCTTGTTACCGGCAAGTATTGTATTCCCCTTTTTGTATCCTAGAGGCTCTGTAGACATGTAAAGTGTGGGACTCCAGTCTTATGTATATATTATGTTATGTCGGGCGTTGAAAAAACTGCAAACTTGTTAATGAATCATTCGTATGGTTTTATTTGTTTAATGTGAAATCATTCATGGTTAGTAAGATATTTGGTTAATGAGAAACAATCAACACGGGGGTAACGCGTGGGAATGAAAGGCACCCAGGTCCGCTTGACTGGGGCTACCTAGTCAGGCGCCGGCCATGTCCCTCGATTTGGGGCGTGACAAACTTGGTATCCGAGCCTAAGGTTTTAAAGTGTCCTAGGATGTCTCGGAGCCGTGTCTAGTAGTGCCCTTCTTATCGGTGTGTTGTCGACCACATCATATAAGTTGGGGGCTGCACGGACATTTAGGAATTTACCAATTTCTTTGATATTCCAGATCGTGCGATATGGTGCAATATGGAAATATCTGTGTCTAATTCGCGCCTTGTTCCCAAATTTTCAGAATATGGCACCTAAGAAGAAGGCTAGACTCGGCCTTAGGGCCAATGCGGGCCCAAGTGCAGCTGTTAATCATGTACCCGATGCCGTGGGAGAGAATGACCCACCAGTCCCGAATTTGCCTGGCCCATCTGTTCAAAACCCAAGTGTCCCTATTCCAGCTGCGGCGGAGGATGCCACCATTCCTCCTGCCAGTGTTCCTGACTCAGATACAGTTCCCGCTTCGGGCTCTGGTATCTCTAATGAGGATCTTAGGGGAGCCATTCATATGTTAACACAGTTAGTGGCCGCCCAGGCCCAGAGATCCCATGATGCCCCTGCATCCTCCAGCGGATAGGGAGATTCCTCTAGCTCCAAAGTCCATCAATTCTTGCGGTTGGCCCCTCCAGAATTTTCAGGCACCGATCCAGAGGCTGATCCATAGGAATTCCTTGATGAGATATACAAGACCCTCAGAGTGATGAAAGCTACAGATATAGAGGGGGTAGAGTTGGCCTCTTACAGGCTGAAGGGAGCGGCACGTTCATGGTTCGAAATGTGGGAGGATTCCCGTGAAGAAGGGAGCCCTCCGGCCGGATGGGATGAGTTTGTAGATGCATTTATGGACCACTTTTTGCCTGCCGAGGTGATGGCAGCCCGTGCCACGGAGTTCGAGCTCCTCAAACAGGACAGTATGAGTGTTTGGGAGTATCACACGGAGTTCGTAAGGTTGTCCAAGTACGCTCCTCATTTAGTGTCGACCATGGATGCTCGGGTTCGACGGTTTGTTCGGGGCCTTAGCCCTTTGGTAGTGAATGAGGCCGCCACAGCAGCTTTGCACTCAGACATGAACTATGGGAGGATTGTGGGGTTTGCTCAGGCCACAGAGGCCAGGAAATTGAAGATTCGTGCAGAAAGAGAGAGTAGCAACAGGGCCCGGTCAATGGGTCGTTCAGGGAGATCACTTCCAGGGAAGGGGTCATCAGGGCCATCCCAGTCATATGCTCAGTCCTCCGCGAGTGCACCGCCATCCGTGCACATTCATCAGCAGGGCAGTTACTCGAGACCTGGTTCAGACAGCAGGAGGTCTCGTCAGTCTGGTCGTCCTGGGGTGAGATCCCAGCAGCAGGGGATACCTACATGCCCCAAGTGTGGGAGATTTCATACACAGACTTGCTACCTTGACCTTCCAGTGTGCTTCGGGTGCGGGGTGAGAGGTCACATTCAACGAGACTGTCGTGCACCCCGTTAGGGTATAGGTAGGGGATCTGCTCAGTCATCCGGTTCTTCAGCTGCTACATCATCAACATGTACTCCAACATCAGCAGGGCGTGGTGCAGCTAGGGGTGGAGCTCATGGTAGGGGTGGACCTAGCCGATTCTATGCATTGAGTGGCCGCCAAAATGCTGAGGCTTCTCCAGATATTGTTACAGGTATCCTGTCTGTTCGGACTATTGATTGCTATGCCCTTATTGATCCGGGGTCCTCCTTGTCTTATGTTACTCCATTCATTGCTTCAAGTTTTGGGATAGAACCCGAACAGCTTCATGAGCCGTTCTCTGTGTCGACTCCGGTTGGTGATTCTATTTCAGCCTCACGAATCTATAGAGATTGTGTTGTCACGGTGAGTGGTCGTGATACCACATCCGATCTTATTGAGCTTGGGATGGTAGATTTTGATGTAATTATGGGGATGGATTGGCTCTATTCGTGCTTTGCCAAACTTGACTATCGAACGAGAGTTGTGAGGCTCGAGTTCCCTAACGAGCCAGTTATTGAATGGAGAGGAAATGGTGTAGTGCCAAGGGGTAGGTTTATTTCCTACCTTAAGGCTTCGAAGATGATTAAGAAAGGGTGTACCTATCACCTGGTTAGGGTAACGGACACCACCTCAGATGTGCCTACCCTCGAGTCCGTGCCGATTGTGAATGAATTTCCTGAAGTGTTTCCAGATGAGCTTCCAGGCATTCCGCCAGATAGGGAGATTGATTTTGGGATCGATGTATTGTCAGATACTCAGCCAATATCCATTCCACCATACAGAATGGCGCCAGCAGAGTTAAGGGAGTTAAAGGAGCAGCTGAGGGATTTATTAGAGAAAGGGTTCATACGACCGAGTGTGTCGCCGTGGGGTGCTCCGGTTCTCTTTGTCAGAAAGAAGGATGGGTCACTTCGAATGTGTATTGATTATCGGCAACTCAACAAAGTCACCATCAAGAATAAATATCCTTTGCCTCGAGTGGATGATCTGTTTGACCAATTGCAGGGAGCGAAGTTCTCAAAGATTGATTTACGGTCTGGGTACCACCAGTTAAAAATCAGGGAGCAGGATATTCCTAAGACCGCCTTCAGAACTCGTTATGGTCACTTCGAGTTTTTGGTCATGTCTTTTGGGCTAACCAATGCCCCAGCAGCTTTCATGGACCTTATGAATCGTGTTTTCAAGCCATTCCTAGATTCCTTTGTGATTGTATTCATTGACGACATCCTCATCTACTCTCGGAGAAGAGAATATCATGCCGTTCACCTCAGAGCAGCGTTGCAGACCCTTCTTCAGCATCAATTGTATGCCAAGTTCTCAAAATGTGACTTTTGGTTGAAGTCCGTGGCCTTTCTAGGGCATGTTATTTCCAGTGAGGGAATTCAGGTGGATCCTCAGAAGATTGCGGCGGTGAAAGATTGGCCTAGACCCACGACCCCGACAGAGATTCGTAGCTTCTTGGGTTTGGCAGGGTACTATCGGAGGTTTGTAGAGGGATTCTCAACCCTCGCTTCCCCATTGACAAAGCTGACGCAAAAGGCAGTTAAGTTCCAGTGGTCCGAAGCGTGTGAGAAAAGTTTCCAGGAATTGAAGTCAAGATTGACCTCGGCACCGGTATTGGCCTTGCCAGAAGGCACAGAAGGATTTGTGGTTTATTGTGATGCCTCCAGGGTTGGTTTGGGATGTGTATTGATGCAGCACGGGAAAGTCATATCTTACGCTTCCAGGCAACTCAAGAATCACGAGAAGAATTATCCGACGCACGATTTGGAGCTTGCAGCTGTTGTGTTTGCTTTGAAAATATGGCGGCACTATCTTTATGGAGTTCATGTAGATGTGTTTTCAGACCACAAGAGCCTCCAGTATTTGTTCAAGCAGAAGGAGCTAAATCTGAGACAGCGGCGGTGGTTAGAATTGCTCAAGGACTATGATATGAACATATTGTACCATCCAAGAAAGGCAAATGTGGTAGCCGACGCTCTTAGTCGAAAATCCATGGGTAGTTTCGCTCATTTGGGTGTGGATCAGAGACCCCTGGCTCGAGAGGTTTACCAATTAGCCTGTTTGGGGGTTCGTATCTCGGCGTCAGACGAGGGGGATATTTTGGTGCATAATGGAGCAGAATCATCATTGGTCGCAGAAATCAAGGAAAAACAGTTCATGGATCCAGCATTGGTTTGGGTAAAGGAAGCAGTCATGAATAACAAGACCTCAGCATTTGTACTCAGCAGCGAAGATGGCGTATTGAGGTGTCAAGATAGGCTATGTGTTCCGGATGTGGACGAGCTTCGGGAGAGGGTAATGGCAGAGGCTCATATTTCCAGGTATTCGGTACACCCAGGTTCCACGAAAATGTATCATGACCTTAAGGAGATTTATTGGTGGAGCGGTATGAAAATGGATTTAGCAAGCTTTGTAGCTAAATGTCCGAACTGTCAACAAGTGAAGGCTGAGCATCAACGACCCGATGGATTAACTCAGCTTATAGAAATACCAAGGTGGAAATGGGAGATGATCAATATGGATTTCGTGGTGGGGTTACCTCGCACTCAGCGTAAGTTTGACTCAATATGGGTGATAGTGGATCGACTCACCAAATCAGCTCACTTCCTGCCTGTCAAGTCCACTGATACTGCGGAGCAATATGCAAGATTGTACATCAAGAAGATAGTAAGACTTCATGGCACTCCACTTTCTATTATCTCGGATCGCGGGGCTCAGTTCACAGCTAACTTTTGGAAGACGTTTCAGCAAGGTTTGGGAACTCGGGTGAATCTCAGCACAGCTTTCCATCCACAGACCGACGGCCAGGCCGAGCGGACCATTCAGACGCTTGAAGATATGTTACGGGCTTGTGTCTTAGATTTTAAAGGTAATTGGGATGAACACTTGCCACTGATAGAATTTGCTTACAATAAACCTATCATGCTAGCATTAAGATGGCCCCATTTGAGGCATTGTACGGGAGAAGATGTAGGTCGCCAATCGGGTGGTTTGAGGTAGGTGAAGCGGAATTGCTAGGGCCAGATATGGTGTACGAAGCTATGGAAAAGGTCAAGGTTATTCAGGAGAGAATGAAAACAGCACAGAGTCGTCAAAAGTCCTATGCAGACGTTCGTCGAAGAGATTTGGAGTTTCAAGTCGATGATTGGGTGTTCTTGAGGGTATCTCCTATGAAGGGAGTCATGCGATTCGGAAAGAAAGGGAAATTGAGTCCTAGGTATGTCGGGCCATATCGGATCGTTCAAAGGATTGGTCAAGTTGCTTATAGGCTAGAGTTGCCTCCTGAGATGTCATCGGTGCATCCGGTATTCCATGTGTCCATGTTGAAGAAAGTGATTGGAGATCCATCCACCATCATGCCAGTCGAGGCTATAGAGGTTAATGAAGATTTGTTGTATGAAGAAGTTCCAGTCGCCATTCTTGATAGACAAGTCCATAAGTTGAGAAATAAGGAAGTTGCCTCTGTTAAAGTATTGTGGCGAAGTCAACAAGTTGAGGAGGCCACATGGGAAGCGGAAAAGGAGATGAAGGAAAAGTACCCCCATTTGTTCGATCAAGCCTAGAAGAAATTAGGTGACCCTCCTACTCCTAGTAACTTGTCATCTTGTCTAAGTTGTTTCCCTCTTAGTATTAGTAAAGTCTCCTTCATTTTGTAATGAGTTAAATGTGTTGTTGCCTTGTGTCACTTGAACCTTTCTTGATAAATGAAATCCTTATAAATATTCGCGTGTTAAATAAACAACTAATAGTAAGTGTAGATTGGTAATGGTTTGTTGAGTGTACATGGTGTGTTAAAATGGTTAAATAAGGTAAGAATTCATTGAAGTGACTAGTTTATGTGCAATTGTAACAATGTGATAGAATATGTGCATTCGTTGAGGTAGGAAAGTGTATACCAGTTGTGGGAAATGTTGTATTTGTGTATTGTTGTTTGGTAATGTGTTTCGGGGGCCCTCTGACAGGTGGATATGTCCATAATACAAAGGAAACTCTGGCGAAATTTTTCTAAAATATAAGAGTTAGTCAAAATTTTGATGCTTGCATATCATGTCTTTCAAAACCAACTCATTTATTTCAAAATCCTCATTCGAGGACGAATGATCTTAAGGGGGGAGGATGTAAGGCCCCGTAAAATTTTTGTGCATAAAACCTAGTAGCTGTGGTGTCATGGTCCGAATAATGTGTTAGGAATGCGTGAATTCTTTGCGGCGAGCTTGCTCGCCGCGGTTCGGACCCTTGGTAGTGATTTAAGTTTCAAAAATGTAGAGAATTAATTTTTCCGAAAAGTGTCAAATATGCGGTCAAGAATGCGACCGCAAACCTGACATGCGGACCGCATTCTTGCCGCAAAACATTCCAGAAGGCTTCCCAAAATCATGTCAAAAATGCGGTCGATATGCAATCGCATAATGAATCTGCGGTGCATTTTGCGACCGTATATCATGCATGCGGACCGTATTCTGGCCGCATCCCTTAACAGAACCTGCGTAAATTTGGGGCAATTCTGCGGTCACTATGCGGACCGCATGTTGATTCTGCGGTCGCATAGTGCACCGCATAATTGACCCCGGCCCCGATTTTTGTAACATTTTGACCCGATCTCTTCTTTAATATAACACCTTTCTTCTTCATTTTATCATATCATTTTACCAAAATTAGAGAGAGAAGAGAGGGTTTTTAGAGAGAGAAATCTTTCATCTTCAAAGATTGTTCCAACCACTTAATTCCAAGGGATCCTAGGGCAAGGATTCAACTTCCCCAATCTTTTCAAGGTAAAAACCCTAACTATTTTCTTTGATTTTCAGTTTTAAATTGGGTAAAGAGAGGTTTGCATATAATAGCTTTTGAAAATAGAATTTTTACACTCACGCATGATTATTGAACTTGATTTCTAGTAAAAAGAAGTGAGTAGAAGTAAGAGTCTTCAAGAACAAGGTTGGCAAGAGTAGGATATCTTGGGTAAGCATAAAGTAGGAAGTTAACGGAAGAAAACTCATCACCAGGTATGTATGTCTAATTTTGATTCTTGTAAAATCGCCCCTATGTGTGAAATTGTTTGGCATGTGTTAATTTGAGAGATTTTATGTGATTTTTCGATATCATTGTTGGGTATTCAATTGATGATTGAACTACATGTGGTATGGTTTGAAATATGAATTGAAAGATGACAAAGGAATTGGAATTGGTAAAGAAGTGAGAAAAATTGTTGTTATGGCATATATGGTTCCTTTTGGAAAGATATGAAACACTTGAATTGTGTGAATATTCTTGATTATGGAAATATTGTAACTTGGTTGTGATATTGGCTTGATAAGTAATTGAGGACATGAAACAATGTGCAAGTTGCTTATTTGAACTTGTTGAAATTGTGTGTAGTACCTTATCTGCTTGTTTGAACTTGTTGTGTTTTAAACTGTAAGGCGGGGTCGTGTTGCGCGCCGCAACGTGAGGAAATAAGGTGTGGGTTGGGGTGATAAGGGTGGCCGAGGTAATAAGGGTGGTCAGGGGCAATAAGGATGGAAAGCGATCGAAATCGCTATTGAAAATTGATATAAAAATCAATAATGTGAAATTGTGAAAGGAGACAGCAGGAGAGTTTGCAACCTGTGGGGCACCGATTGCCCCTTTGTTTGACTACTTGTGCTTTACGTGATTGATTGGTTATTGTTAAATTGGTTGATTGTAGAAAGTGCTTTGTGTTGAGAATTATTTGAAATGAGGAAAATGTGGAAACATGGTTAGCTGGCTTAATTAATTGTTGATGTAATTCAATGGCTTTATTTCTAGTAAAATGGTGTTTAGTTATAATACCAGTACAATTCAAATGTACTGACGCCCCTTTTGTCGGGGCGCTACATTCGTGTTATGATTGTAGGTGGCTCCATAGCGGACAGTGCCGACCGTGTGTAGCGGAGCGTTCTTCCACTCGAAGTCTTGGTGAGCCCCTTATTCTTCCATGGGGCTATATGTTTTATCTTTTGTTATTCAGCTTAGTTTTGTAAGGTAGAGACGGAGCCTTGTTACCGGCAAGTATTGTATTCCCCTTTTTGTATCCTAGAGGCTCTGTAGACATGTAAACTGTGGGACTCCAGTCTTATGTATATATTATGTTATGTCGGGCGTTGTAAAAACTGCAAACTTGTTAATGAATCATTCGTATGGTTTTATTTGTTTAATGTGAAATCATTCATGGTTAGTAAGATATTTGGTTAATGAGAAACAATCAACACAGGGGTAACGCGTGGGAATGAAAGGCACCCAGGTCCGCTTGCCTTGCGGCAATTCTGCTATACCAAGGATGAAAAATTCCCTACTCGCGAGGGTGACACTTAGCGTAACTGTAACATACAGTCTCTTAAGGTTAACTTTGCTCACATTGCTTATTCTAGGGAAGCGTCTCCATAATGACTATTCTCTGCATTCATCGTGAATCTTCTTATGTGGTCCATTTTATTACCGCTGGAATGAAATATGAAATTCCCATGATGTCGAGTACTTTCCAATCATTCAGTCCCTAATTCATATTTAGATTATCGTATTTAATAGTCCATACTGATTTTTGTTACTCTAGGGATTAACTCTCCCCTCTGGTAGTCGCATTGGCGTCACGAACTTATTTCTCAAAATGAGGATATAACCTTATGGCCTATCCTCTTTTGTTGTCTCAAGGCTTGTCACCTCTTGTATTTCCTTTCACTTGACTATAAACTCTATAATATTGTCATTTTTTTTCTACTGTTGGCAGTCATGTATTAGCTCTTACTCATAATGCTTCATTAACTCTCTTCTTGTTTTCTTGCTAACATTTCTGTCAATCACTTTATTTTGAACACTCGAACAAAACATTCTTTTGCCTTTAGCTTCTATTTGCTCCATCCAGTGGCTCTTCAGGTTGCTTAATGCTCTTGCTTTAATAGGAACACGAGCCACACTAAGGTAATATGTATCAATTCAAGACTTATGGTGCATGTCTTTGTCGTACTCAAATTTGGCTACACTATTTTAAAGTGTACCATCTGGGTGTCTCACAAGGAGATCTGTTAGCACATTTGCAATATCCTTCAGAAATGTCAACTGACATAAACAATTCCGCCATCCTATCTTCCAATACTACTTATATTAACCCTATAGGGCATATCTTGAATGGGTGCGAGCAATTGTATATACCTCTGCTACTATTGAATATAACTCAAAAAGCTTATGTTCCTCTACCTCAATTATAAACAATGTTAACCATCATTAACTGGGCGCCTCGTACCCTTCTTTATCTTGCTTCTTTTGCTTGTTAAAACTTGTAGTTTTTAATCTCTCATTGTCTTTCACCATTAAGGTGGGTAGGCATTCTTGGCTTAAGGCTCCTTATCAAGAGGCTTACACCTTTCACTACACCTTTGATCTGCTGAAGACCTCAAATTTACTTATCGTAGGCATTATACAAAATCCAGTTCCTTTGATTCAGCTCTTCCACAACTATATTTCTTTCCAATCCTTCTTTCAGGATGTACGTATCGTCTTATTATGAATAACAAAAATAATTCGGATTTGAATTCTTATAAGTGTGCTCTACCACACGATCTAGAGTAAGAAGAAAGAGTGACAATCCTAAATGCCCTGTAGCCTCCTGCTTATAAGTGTGGTGCACGACACACCCATAAACAAGACTCTACTAGACACGGCTTGTAGACCCCCTAGGACAGAACTGCTCTGATACCACTTTTGTCACGACCCAAACCGATGGACCGCGACGGGCACCCGTTACCTTACTTAACCGAGTACCAACGTAACAAATCTTTCTTATTATACTATTATGAGTAAATAAGCCAGAAAACCCGCCATGAGATAACAAGAATAAAACATAAGGGAATACTCAACATATGATGACCCAACATGATATACAAACTTATACCTATGACACACGGGCCTATAAGGCTGACATGACCATTTGTAAACTCAAAATATAGGCCGACAAGGCCATACAAGTATCCATACACCTGACATCTGTCTACAAGCCTCTAAGAGTACATAAAATCATAAAGGTCAGGGCAGGGCCCCACTATACCAACCAATACATATCTTAAGCATACTGACCAAATAGGCAACTCCGGAGCAAGTGGAGTGCGCCAACACCTTCGCTGAGCTGATAGCCTAATAGGAGGACAATCAACCTATCAATCGGGACCTGCGGGCATGAAACGCAGCGTCCCCAGTCAAAAAGGACGTCAGTACGAATAATGTACCGAGTATGTAAGGCAAGAAAGCATAAACAAGAACAGTAATGTAAAGAGAGATGAAGGAAATACAACCTGGAATATCTGAGTGCCTCTGGGGGCTATTGACATGAAATGCATAATACATATATATACATATATCTTTAAAAACATTTGCCTCTGGGGGCATCATTATCATCATATCGTACCCGGCCTCAAAGAGGACTCGGTAAAAAAGTACCCGGCCACGTGGAGCTCGGTAAACCCAACTGATCAGTGGTTGCACAATAGGTGCCGTACCCGGCCGACTATAGCGCGGCTCGGTAGAGTAAAATAGATACATATATATAATGCATGCTCGACTCATGGAATAACGTTCTAAACCTTTCTGAGTGACGTAAGAACATTATGGACATACAATATGAACTTAAGTAGGATTTATGGATCATACATACTTTCTTAGAATAACTTTGTATGAATAGAGCAACATGGACAACCTTAGTTGCTAGGAGTAGATTCATTATGAAATAGCATATTCATTTCATATTAGATCATGCCAAAAGAAAGAAGGAAATGCCTTAACATACCTTAACCATGGTGAGTCCTTAATACCTCTCAAGAAACTCTTCAAACAACTCAACTCAATCTACCATGGCATAAAGAGATTCAAAATCAGTGTTGAGCAAAGGCTAAGTCTGAAACTTAAGCTAGTAGCTCGTCTACGTAAATCCGGGCAGCATCTCCCTTGTAACAAGGGCCTCTCCCAATACCATATACCAACAACAACAACAGCCATGGAAGTCCAGCAACCTATAAATATCAATAACAAGACACCATATAACAACAACAAGTCACAACTACTTCACGACGAGCGGCAAGCTCTGGTTGGAATCCGTATAACCCATATCACCCCTTATAGACTTCTTACATTAATTTAAAACTATCATTAACGTGATTATGAAGTCATTCATTAATGATTCCATCCTTATACCAAATATATATAACAAAGGAAACAATCCTCAACTCCAACTATCTTCAATTAGTAGCTTTATTCACTAGTTCATGTCTACTCTATCCATTTAACTTAATCAACATCAAGATAACCTTAAGAACATGAAAGAACACAATACACATACTTGCTAAAGCAACTTCAAGTCGAAATCCAAGTTATAAACAGCTTACAACAACCCTCAATGGCAATACAACACCATAGAAGTGACTTAAGCTAATCCAAGTATTATCTTGTAATTTAACATCCTAAAAACTTAACCAACATACAAGAAAGCTTAAGCACAATTAGTAGGCTGATATACTCACCTTATACAGCAGAAACAACTTGGAATTTCATCCAAATACAGTCCATAACAATCCTCAATGACAACATAACCTCAAAGAGGTGTTGTTCTTCACTAGAACTATGTTTTGATGTTGAAATATGGTGTAATCACTTTGGAATCACTTCAAACCCGTGTGGAATCTGTTTATAAGGGTTAGGAGAAGGTTGGAGACGACGTTGAGTTGAAAATAAGTGAAAAATAGGCGTCCAAATCGTTTAATAATTGAAGTAGGTCAACCACCGCCTAAGTGGGTCCTATTGGGAGCTGCTTGCGCAGTCTCGCGAAAACATGAATATCATTTTACTCTGATGTCGTATTGATAAACGGTTTAATGCGTTGAATGCTAGACTCGTAGATCTACAATTGAATATGTAGATCATCCAATTATTCAAAGTATATTTTGAAAAAAGTGCATCTACATTTGGCCTAAATTTCAGCATATTATGAATGCAACTTGTGATGGCCTTTGCTAACTTTTGTTCCATAACTCGTTTGACTTAAGAAAAATAACACACGACTATCATACGACTACAATAACTCATAACTTAACCTCCTCATCATGTTAATCACCCTAGTCTCACACCAAAAGAATATGTTATAACATTCAAAACTTGTCGATTTTCGACGGAACTTATTTTCTTCAATTTGTTTAGCGACTAAGCTTTCCAACCCTTTTGGTACTTTTCATTCATGATCTTAGGTATTTGTAACCTCCAAAGTAACATGATTAACTTACTTTATTTTTTTTCAAATATAATCTCATTTATGAGCTTACATCAATTGACTTACGACATACTCTCACGTATGAAAACTTGGGGTATAACATCCAGAACCAGGGCGACCTTTGATTTTGTATCTGACAGTGCTTGATAACTCCTTTGGTTGTGTACTAGGTCAGCATGACGAGACAGGCAAGAAAGAACATGCTATATATTACCTCAGCAAGAAGTTCACGTCCTACGAGGTGAAATATACTCAACTTGAAAGAACTTGTTGTGCGTTGATTTGTGTAGCTCAGAAGTTGAAGCATTATTTGTCAGCATATACCACATACTTGATATCACGACTGGATCCTCTAAAGTACATATGTGACGACCCAAAGGGTCATCACTTATTTTATTAATCATTTCGAGCTTCTGAGGCCTTGAAAACCTCATTCCATGTTGCCTCGATTCACGTGCACGATCCGAGCTTGTAGCCGGAAAGATTTTTATGATAGAAAATATGAATTTTATGAGAAATTTGGATAAAAATGATATTAATATTGATATGGTTGACTTCGGTCAACATTTTTGGTAAACGGATCCGGACCCGAGATTGGATGGTCCCGAGAGATCCGTAGGAAAATATGGGACTTGGACATGCGTCCGGAGTCGAATTCCGAGGCCTAGAGCCCAAGTTATGAATTTTTCTATGAAATTGTTTTTGATGTAATTGTTAAAGGAAATGAATTAATTGACCTTGGTATCGGGCTCGTATTTTGGTTCCGACGCCCGGTACAAGTCTTAAATATTATATATGTGATTTCTGTAAAGTTTGGTGACATTCGGATGTCGTTTGAGATGTTTTGGACCTTGAGTTCCAAGTTTGAAAGTTTTGAAAACCAAAAGTATGAAAATCATGAATTTGAGGCTTGATTTGATGAAAACGGTATGATATTGGCGATGTGATCGCACGAACAAGTTCATAATGTATTTTTGAGGTTGTGTACATGTTTGGTTTGGAGCCCGGGGGACTCGGGTAAAGATTTGATAGGCCGTAGGATCAATTTCTGAGTTTATGCACTGCTGGATTTTCACCCAGCTGTTGGCTTCGCATTTGCGAAGAATTTCTCGCAAATGCGAAGAAGGCAGTTCAAGGCTGGGTTCGCAAATGCGAACCCATTATCGCAAATGCGATGCCTGCCAGAACCAACCAAGTTCGCAAATGCGAACAAAGTGTCGCAAATGCGACACTGGCACACCTGGACCATAGTTCGCAATTGCGAACTTAACCTCGCAAATGCGAGGCCTTCAGTAATTGCCTGTCTTCGCAATTGCGAAGAATGTGTCGCAATTGCGAAGAAGCCCAGAAGCCTGCTGGTTTGCAAATGCGAACCTTATTTCGCAAATGCGAAATCCCTAGTAAGTGCCTAGACTTCGCAAATGCGAATAAATGTTCTCAAATGCGAACTTCCCAGCCTTAGCTTATTTTTCAAACTCCAGAAATTGGTCGGGGTTCGCAATTGCGAACCCATGTTCGCAAATGCGAACACAGAGACCTGTAAAACACGATTTTCAGTTTATTTCTTCACTTTTTACAAACCAAAAACACCCATTTGCGATTCTTCACGGATTCCTTCTTCTTCAAAACAATTGTAAGTCACTTTTTACTTAATTCTTTCAATTCCTAACATCATTAAACATGTTTTTCAATAGAAATCAAAGGTTTTCATGGTAGAATTTCTTATTTTTGTTAGAATATAGGGTTTTTCATAAATTGGGAAATTGGACCTCGAATTGAGTTCCGATTTTGAAACAAATCATATACATGAACTCGTGGGGGGATGGGTAACCGAATTTTGGTCCGAACCCCGAGTTCCGACCATGTGGGCCCGGGGTCGAAATTCACTATTCCGAGCAGAATGTTGTAAAAGTTGTAATTAGCCTTATGAATTAGTTTGTTGAGTAGTATTGATGATATTAAATCAATTGTGTATAGATACGATTGGATTGGAGCCAAATTAGAAAGGAAAAGGCATTGCCACGGATTGAATTGTTCATAAATATTCGAGGTAAGTGTTTGTTCTATCCTAGCTTGAGGGAATAAGATTATGTGCTATGTGATCGAGTGCGGTGTATGGGCTGTGGTGACGAGCATCCATACACTGGCGTCTAGCATGACCGTTAGTCGTTGTTGATATTTGTTGTGAGATATTTTGAAGATAAATTGTGGAACCCTTGCCGGGTTGTAGAATGATTATTGTGTCCCTTGCCGGGATGGTTCATGATTTGTTGTTTTCTTTCTCTGCCCTTAACTGTGATTGTTATTTGGGTGTGGAAGAGTGATAATGCACGAAGGGTGATGCCGTGCCATGTTTTATTATTTATGCACGAATGTTAATGCCGTGCCATGTTTTATTGATTATGCACGAAGTATCATGCCGCGCCTTGTTATTGAACCATGTACGAAGGATCATGCCGTACTATGGATGTGAGGATGAGAGTAAAAGCACGAAGGGTGATGCCGTGCACTTTATTTACTTATTTGGTGAGGATGAGAGTAAAAGCACGAAGGGTGATGCCGTGCACTTTATTTACTTATTTGGTGAGGATGAGAGTAAAAGCACGAAGGGTGATGCCGTGCAACTATTTGCCATTCCTTGACTTGATATTACTTGTTTTTCCATTATATTTTATTTGGGTGATGCCGTGCAACTATTTGCTATTCCTTAACTTGATATTACTTGTTTTTCCATTATATTTTATTTGGGTGATGCCGTGCAACTATTTGCTATTCCTTGACTTGATATTACTTGTGTTTCCATTATACTTTGTTTTCCTTGTGAACTTATTAACCGTTGTTAATTGTTGAGTTCTTTTGAGATATTCCTTATTGTGTTATTACTTGGTTAATTCTTGTTAATTGTGGTAATATATATATTAAAGAATTGGGATCGTGTGGCGCGCCGACCACTTTTATGATAAGAAATGGGATCGTGTGGCACGCCGACCACAAAGTGATTTAAATCTTGGCATTGGCCATAGTTGCCGGTAGCCTATTGATATATTTGGGAGCGGGTGGTTCACCTACCACGAGATAGGAAAAGAAAAGTAAAGAATTGAGACACGAAAGTAAGACTTAATTATGTTGATTAGATTAATCTGGATATTATGAGTTATTGGCTGTTATTGCAGAGCAGCGTATTTCCTTATAAATGTTTATGTACATATATATATATATATTGCAACTGCACAGGTTTATGTGGGTGTCTGGTCTTAGGCTTGTCACTACTTCGCCGGGATAGGCCAGGCACTTACCAGCACATGGGGTCGGTTGTGCTGATACTACACTTCGTGCGTTTTTGCACGAGTCCAGGTTACGATCAGGGAGCAGCAGGAGTAATTCGATTGTGTGGGAGTTGATCACATTTGAGACCGAGGTAGCTTGCGGACGTCCGCAGGTCCGACGTCTCTCTCTTGATTTATGTTACTAGCTGTAGTCTCTTTGTTCCGAGACAAACAGGAATTATGTTATATTTCTTTCAAACTCTTATGTGTAGTATTCGGTAGTAGTTCGTGAGTTGGTGACTCCACGTCTTGGGTAGAGGATTTCAAGCATGATTTTCATCTTGTAATTAGTTATTTCTATTTCGATAAAGTATTCCGCATTTATTTAATTAAAATTGTGTTAAAAACAGGATAGTATGAATACGGTGGCTTGCCTAGCTACCACGAGTAGGCGCCATCACGATCCCGATGTTGGGGGAAAATCCGGGTCGTGATAAGTTGGTATCAGAGCTCTAGATTACATAGGTCTCACCACTCACGAACAAGCTTAGTAGAGTTTGAGAGGTAGGTACGGAGACGTCTGTACTTGTCATCCAGAGTCTATTGAGTTAGGAAAGAGTCTCTCATTTGTTCTTTCTTATCGTGCGAATTTGTTCTTCAAAGTGTTTAAGTTAAATTTCCACTCTTGTCTTCCCACGAATGGCGTAGTCACGTATCGCTTATCCAGCCGAACAATGGCACAGGCTGGTGATAGATCAACTATGCCTTCAAAAGTTTTACGGAGGACGGATAGGTTTCACCAAAGTCTTCGCTACCACCTTCAGTGGTGCATCTTTTGAGAACCCACGAGATTGTGCTTGACAGTTCTTATGAGGAATTACAGAACGTGGGAATAGTCGAATGCGAGGAGTTCATTTTACTGTGCTACAGAAGGCACACAGAAATAGTGGGAAGATAATGTATTTACCACACCAGTTATGGTCCCAACGGAAGGTGCAATTATATCATGAGATCACCTAATAAATCGTGTTGGGTTTCAACGGACCTTGACGTCCGGTCGATGTGTTGGAGTTGTGAAGGACAAATATGGTGAGTTATTGGACTGTATATATATGGCATAGAAAGGTCCTCTAAATAATTTATACATATTTAAGGTTGGTTCCTTTCATGGGGTAAGAAATCGCCCCAGAGAATAACGAAGAGTTTGTGAGTAAACGGGGTAGCTCAACAGTGTTAAGCCAACATAGCAAAAGAGGAAATTGGCCATCAATGTTTGTGACAAGATTACCAAGAGGGAAAGCCGGCCAATGCAATGCTATCTACTAAACTCTATTTTTAGAAAATGTTATGAAGGCGTCACCCCGAGATTCTCTGCAATATGTAGTATATGCGATCTGAACGGTTGTACCAGGTCACAATGACTGTTTCCGAATATATATTGTCATGAACAACAAGTTAACTGAGCCTTAAAGGAATTGCTGTGAATGTGGAATTTGTGGAGAAATATAATTTTAGGAAAAGCACTCAGGCTACACGCTCCATTGCAGTTAAAATTTATCCTACATGGCCAGCCAGATGTATAGGTCAGGATGTTAGAGGTGGAGGTGAAAATCCTAGAGGTGGAGACCCAACAAATGATATACTTTTTATGGTATGAGGGAGGTTATTACACCAGATGGTGTCATCACGTGTATAATTCAGATTGTTATAAACAGAATAATTTTCCCTTAATTTGATTTGGTTTTTGAAAGAAAATTTAGGCGAGTCTGTTTAACATGCTCCATTCATGAGCGAGCATCGTAATCATACTACTTAGGGAAATACTCCCGTTGAGATATTACATGAGGATAGACATCCCTATTATTAGGTGTTAGTCACTAAAATATCCATGAGGCTAAGAGTGACTTTATATTACTTATTACAGTATGTTTTGATATAATTTTCGGAATAACTAATTTTAATCGTTAATTGTGTGCCCTATCAGTATGAGGGTTCATTTTATGTCGTGATTATCTTTGACGGACAATTATTGAAAGGAAGAAAGAAAGGAAATGAAAAATTTCAGATTATATGATGTGCAAGCACTGTGATTCAGAGTTGAGGATGAGATCCTCCAATTTTTGGCATAATGTGAAATATTTCTAAGCCGAGCTTCAAGCCTGCGGTGGATATCATATGAGGACTGGGTCCTGGTAGTAAGAGTTTATGTGTGTAAAATTCTTCTTTTATGAATTAATACTTTCGTATCGCATTTGTAAATAAGAGTCATGTCCGTTAGGACTATTTGACAATTCTTGTATAGTTTCTATTCATATTTAGCCATTTCTATTTTGAAACCGTTGAGCTTAGCCTTTGAGACGAGCACCAGGTAAGGATAAATATGACGCATTAATTCGGGAAAATAATCACGAGGTCACCATACCTCATTCTGAGTAAAGTGGGATTTGTAGAATAAGGTATTTGATAACAGGGTTAATTGACAATGTTGTAATTTAAGAATAACTCTTATGGCCAGACTTCAGAGTCATGGATATGTGCATACGCATGAGTGTGTTCGTGCCTTATTTAGACTTGTTCGTTGTAGTCTTCATTGTTTCCATATTGACATACTCCTGCAGTCATGAGGAGCATGCGCAACATCTCAGAGTGACTTTGCAGACTCTGAAAGATAGCCAACTATATGCAAAAATTTCGAAGTGTGAATTTTGGCTAAGTTCAGTTGCATTCCTGGGTCATATTGTGACGACATCAGGTATTTAAGTTGATCCGAAGAAGATTGAGGCAGTCAAGGACTGACCTCGACTGACATCAGCCATAGAGATTTGGAGTTTCTTGGGATTAGCGGGCTATTATCGCCGATTCGTAGAAGGATTTTCGTCTATTGCAACCCCACTGACCAGATTGACCCAGAAGGGTGTTCAATTTGAATGGTCGATGAATGTGAGGCGAGCTTTCAAAAGCTCAAGACAACCTTGACCACAGCACCGGTATTGGTTTTACCCACAGGTACGGGACCTTATACTGTTTATTGTGATGCTTCCCGTATTGGGCTTGGTGCAGTGTTAATGCACGATGGTAAGGTTATTGCCTATGCTTCGAGGCAGTTGAAGATGGATGAAAAGAATTACCCAGTGCATGATCTAGAATTTGCGGCGATTATTCACGCATTGAAGATCCGGAGGCATTATTTGTATGGTGTAGTATGTGAAGTATACACCGATCATAAGAGTCTTCAGTATTTGTTTAAACAAAAGAGTTGAATTTGAGGCAGAGAAGGTGGCTGGAATTGCGGAAAGATTATGATGTCACCTTTTTATATCATCAGGGAAAAAGCAAACGTGGTGGCTGACGCTTTGAGTAGGAAGTCAGCCAGTATGGGCAGTCTTGTTTATATTCCAGTCAATCACAGGCCAATTGCTTTGGATGTTCAGTCCTTGGCCAATCGATTTGCGAGGTTGGATATTTCTGAGCCTAGTCGAGCACTAGCTTGTGCGATCGCTCGCTCTTCATTATTGGAGCGTATCCGCGATCAACAATATAATGATTCCTATTTATGTGACCTTAGAGACACGGTTCAGCGAGGAGGTACTAATCGGGTCACCTTAGATGCTGATGGGATCAATTCCTGCCTTTGGCAGAGTTTGCTTATAATAATAGTTATCAATCGAGCATCCATATGGCTCCTTATGAAGCGTTTTATGGTAGGCGGTGTCGTTCTCCGGTTGGATGGTTTGAACCGGGAGAAACTCGGTTATTCGGTACAGATTTATTCCAGGAGGCCTTAGATAAGGTCAAGATTATTCAAGATAGGCTTCGCACAACTCAGTCTAGACAAAAGAGCTATGCAGATCGCAAGGTTCGAGATATAACTTTCATGATTGGGGAGCGAGTATTGCTCCGAGTGTCACCTATGAAGGGCGTGATGAGGTTCGGGAAGAAGGGCAAGCTCAGCCCTAGATATATTGGTCCATTTGAGATTCTAGATAGAGTGGGAGGGGTGGCTTACAGATTAGCTTTGCCGCCTAGCTTATCACCCGTGCATCCAGTTTTTCATGTATCTATGCTTCGGAGATACCACGGCGATCCCACACATGTGTTAGACTTCAGTACCGTCCAATTGGACAATGATCTATCTTACGAGGAGGAGCCGGTGGCCATTCTAGACCGGCAGGTTCGACAGTTGAGGTCGAAGAGTTATCCTTCTGTGCGTGTTCAGTGGAGAGGTCAGCCTCCTGAGGCATCGACCTGGGAGTCCGAGTCTGATATGCGGAGCCGCTACCCACACTTGTTTCCAGCATATACCACATACTTGATATCACGACTGGATCCTCTAAAGTACATATGTGACGACCCAAAGGGTCATCACTTATTTTATTAATCATTTCGAGCTTCTGAGGCCTTGAAAACCTCATTCCATGTTGCCTCGATTCACGTGCACGATCCGAGCTTGTAGCCGGAAAGATTTTTATGATAGAAAATATGAATTTTATGAGAAATTTGGATAAAAATGATATTAATATTGATATGGTTGACTTCGGTCAACATTTTTGGTAAACGGATCCGGACCCGAGATTGGATGGTCCCGAGAGGTCCGTAGGAAAATATGGGACTTGGACATGCGTCCGGAGTCGAATTCTGAGGCCTAGAGCCCAAGTTATGAATTTTTCTATGAAATTGTTTTTGATGTAATTGTTAAAGGAAATGAATTAATTGACCTTGGTATCGGGCTCATATTTTGGTTCCGACGCCCGGTACAAGTCTTAAATATTATATATGTGATTTCTGTAAAGTTTGGTGACATTCGGATGTCGTTTGAGATGTTTTGGACCTCGAGTTCCAAGTTTGAAAGTTTTGAAAACCAAAAGTATGAAAATCATGAATTTGAGGCTTGATTTGATGAAAACGATGTGATATTGGCGATGTGATCGCACGAACAAGTTCATAATGTATTTTTGAGGTTGTGTACATGTTTGGTTTGGAGCCCGGGGAGCTCGGGTAAAGATTTGATAGGCCGTTGGATGAAATTCTGAATTTTTGCACTGCTGGTTTTTCACCCAGCTGTTGGCTTCGCATTTGCGAAGAATTTCTCGCAAATGCGAAGAAGGCAGTTCAAGGCTGGGTTCGCAAATGCGAACCCATTATCGCAAATGCGATGCCTGCCAGAACCAGCCAAGTTCGCAAATGCGAACAAAGTGTCGCAAATGCGACACTGGCACACCTGGACCATAGTTCGCAATTGCGAACTTAACCTCGCAAATGCGAGGCCTTCAGTAATTGCCTGTCTTCGCAATTGCGAAGAATGTGTCGCAATTGCGAAGAAGCCCAGAAGCCTGCTGGTTCGCAAATGCGAACCTTATTTCGCAAATGCGAAATCCCCAGTAAGTGCCTAGACTTCGCAAATGCGAATAAATGTTCGCAAATGCGAACTTCCTAGCCTTAGCTTATTTTTCAAACTCCAGAAATTGGTCGGGGTTCGCAATTGCGAACCCATGTTCGCAAATGCGAACACAGAGACCTGTAAAACACGATTTTCAGTTTATTTCTTCACTTTTTACAAACCAAAAACACCCATTTGCGATTCTTCACGGATTCCTTCTTCTTCAAAACAATTGTAAGTCACTTTTTACTTAATTCTTTCAATTCCTAACATCATTAAACATGTTTTTCAATAGAAATCAAAGGTTTTCATGGTAGAATTTCTTATTTTTGTTAGAATATAGGGTTTTTCATAAATTGGGAAATTGGACCTCGAATCGAGGTCCGATTTTGAAACAAATCATATACATGAACTCGTGGGGGGATGGGTAACCGGATTTTGGTCCGAACCCCGAGTTTCGACCATGTGGGCCCGGGGTCGAAATTCACTATTCCGGGCAGAATGTTGTAAAAGTTGTAATTAGCCTTATGAATTAGTTTGTTGAGTAGTGTTGATGATATTAAATCAATTGTGTATAGATACGATTGGATTGGAGCCAAATTTGAAAGGAAAAGGCATTGCCACGGATTGAATTGTTCATAAATATTCGAGGTAAGTGTTTGTTCTATCCTAGCTTGAGGGAATAGGATTATGTGCTATGTGATCGAGTGCGGTGTATGGGCCGTGGTGACGAGCATCCATACACTGGCGTCTAGCATGACCGTGAGTCGTTGTTGATATTTGTTGTGAGATATTTTTAAGATAAATTGTGGAACCCTTGCCGGGTTGTAGAATGATTATTGTGTCCCTTGCCGGGACGGTTCATGATTTGTTGTTTTCTTTCTCTGCCCTTAACCGTGATTGTTATTTGGGTGAGGAAGAGTGATAATGCACGAAGGGTGATGTCGTGCCATGTTTTATTATTTATGCACGAAGGTTAATGTCGTGCCATGTTTTATTGATTATGCACGAAGTATCATGCCGTGCCTTGTTATTGAACCATGTACGAAGGATCATGCCGTACTATGGATGTGAGGATGAGAGTAAAAGCACGAAGGGTGATGCCGTGCACTTTATTTGCTTATTTGGTGAGGATGAGAGTAAAAGCACGAAGGGTGATGCCGTGCACTTTATTTACTTATTTGGTGAGGATGAGAGTAAAAGCACGAAGGGTGATGCCGTGTAACTATTTGCCATTCCTTGACTTGATATTACTTGTTTTTCCATTATATTTTATTTGGGTGACGCCGTGCAACTATTTGCTATTCCTTGACTTGATATTACTTGTTTTTCCATTATATTTTATTTGGGTGATGCCGTGCAACTATTTGCTATTCCTTGACTTGATATTACTTGTGTTTCCATTATACTTTGTTTTCCTTGTGAACTTATTAACCGTTGTTAATTGTTGAGTTCTTTTGAGATATTCCTTATTGTGTTATTACTTGGTTAATTCTTGTTAATTGTGGTAATATATATATTAAAGAATTGGGATCGTGTGGCGCGCCGACCACTTTTATGATAAGAAATGGGATCGTGTGGCACGCCGACCACAAAGTGATTTAAATCTTGGCATTGGCCATAGTTGCCGGTAGCCTATTGATATATTTGGGAGCGGGTGGTTCGCCTACCACGAGATAAGAAAAGAAAAGTAAAGAATTGAGACACGAAAGTAAGCCTTAATTATGTTGATTAGATTAATCTGGATATTATGAGTTATTGCAGAGCAGAGTATTTCCTTATAAATGTTTATGTACATATATATATATATATATTTGCAACTGCACAGGTTTATGTGGGTGTTTGGTCTTAGGCTTGTCACTACTTCGCCAGGATAGGCCAGGCACTTACCAGCACATGGGGTCGGTTGTGCTGATATTACACTTCTGTGCGTTTTTGCACAGGCCCAGGTTACGATCAGGAGCAGCAACAGTAAATCGATTGTGTGGGAGTTGATCATATTTGAGACCGAGGTAGCTTGCAGACGTCCGCAAGCCCGACGTCTCTCTCTTTACTTATGTTACTAGTCGTAGTCTCTTTGTTCCGAGACAAACAGAATTATGTTATATTTCTTTCAAACTTTTATGTGTAGTATTCAGTAGTAGTTCGTGAGTTGGTGACTCCACGTCTTGGGTAGAGGATTTCAGTATGATTTTCATCTTGTAATTAGTTATTTCATTTAATTAAAGTTATGGTTTGTCGATAAATTAATTATGAAATTGTGTTAAAAACAGGATAGTATGAATACGATGGCTTGCCTAGCTACCACGAGTAGGCGCCATCACGATCCCGATGTTGGGGGAAAATCCGGGTCGTGACAGTGTGTGTACGAGCTTTCGAAGACATAAAAAGGGACACGATCGGCTCACAGAATTTGACATTATCTATGTGACTCGTACGGCAATGAAGGCACAAGCTATTGCAGACCACTTAGCTGAGAATCCGGTGGATGATGAGTATGAACCATTGAAGACGTACTTTCCGGATGAGGAGGCAATGACTGTCGAGGAGATGGAGCAAGATGAGAGACCGGGATGGAAAATGTACTTCGACGGGGCCGTCAACAGCAAAGGCGTTGGTATCGGAGCGGTACTCATTTCAGGTACGGGTCAACACTATCCTGTCACGGCTCAGCTCCGATTTTTCTGCACCAACAACATGGCCGAATATGAGGCGTGCATCTTGGGATTAAGGATGACAATTGACATGGGTATTCAAGAGATTTTGGTCATGGGTGACTCGGATCTCTTGGTACATCAAATCCAAGGGGAATGAGAGACACGAGATTTGAAATTGATACCATATCGGTATTGTTTGCACGAGTTGTCTCAAAGATTCCAGTCTATAGAGTTCAAGCACATCCCAAGAATGCACAATGAGATCGCAGATGCTTTGGCCACACTATCCTCTATGTTGCATCATCCTGACAAGACATATATAGATCCGCTCCAGATCCAAGTCCGTGATCAAAATGCTTATTGCTTTGCGGTGGAAGAAGAATCAGATGGAGAGCCGTGGTATCATGATATCAGGGAATACCTGAAAGCTGGCAAATACCCGGAGCAGGCCACTGGAGACCAGAAGAGAGCCATCAGGCGTTTAGCAAATGGATTTTTCCTCAGTGGAGGAGTTATATACAAAAGAACACCAGATCTAGGCTTATTACGGTGTGTGGATGCACAACAAGCAGATGAAATCATGATTGAAGTACATGCCGGGGTTTGTGGACCCCACATGAGTGAATATGTTTTAGCAAAGAAGATTTTGAGAGCTGGGTATTACTGGCTCACTATGGAGCATGATTGTATCGGGTATGTAAAGAAATGTCACCAGTGTCAGGTACATGGGGATTTGATCCACTCCCCGCCTTATGAGTTGCATACAATGTCAGCACCTTGGCCCTTTGTTGCTTGGGGCATGGATGTTATCGGCCCAATAGATCCAGCCGCTTCCAATGGGCATAGGTTCATTCTGGTTGCAATTGATTATTTCACCAAGTGGGTTGGAGCAAAAACGTTCAAGGCAGTAACGAAGAAAGCGGTGGTGGATTTCGTGCATGAGAATATTATATGCCTATTTGGAATCCCCAAGGTGATTATCACAGATAATGGAGCCAATTTAAACAGTCATCTCATGGCGGAAGTTTGTGAAAGATTTAAGATCACACACCTCAATTCCACGCCTTACAGGCCAAAGGCGAATGGCGCAGTAGAGGCGGCGAATAAGAATATCAAGAAGATTCTCCGAAAAATGGTGGAGGGATCCAGGCAATGGCATGAAAAGCTACCCTTTGCTCTCATGGGTTACCACACGACAATGCGTACTTCTATCGGAACCACACCTTATACACTGGTGTATGGAACAGAGGCTGTTATACCCGCAAAAGTAGAAATACCGTCATTACGGATCATAGCCAAAGCTGAGATAGATGACGATGAATGGGTAAAAGCCTGGTTGGAACAATTGAGTTGGATCAATGAGAAGAGGTTGGCCACAGTTTGCCATGGGCAATTGTATCAACGAAGAATGGCCAGAGCATACAATAAGAAGGTACGACCTCGAAAGTTTGAAGTCGGACAACTTGTGTTGAGGCGTATCTTACCGCATTGGGCCGAGGCGAAGGGCAAGTTTGCGCCAAATTGGCAGGGACCGTTTTTGGTATCACGGGTGTTGTCCAATGGAGCATTGTATTTAACAGATGTTGAAGGAAAGTGCGTAGAGACTGCTATCAATTCAGATGCAGTCAAAAGATACTATGTATGATTCCTTTTCAATTATGTGTTTTGTATTTTGTTGTGATTTTGGAATTGAAATGACGAAGGCGTTTTGTTCTCTATCCAAACACTTTATCCATTGATAACCCCTTTGAGCCTTAATGAATACGTTCTTTCATATCCCTCTCTCGGAATCGCTTTAGCGCAATAAGATCGAAATTGCCAAAATGAAAAAAGAAAAATAAAAATGAAATGAAAAAAAAATGAAAAAAATTAAATAAAAGAAAAAGACAAAAAGACAAAAATCGGGAAAAAGTCAAAAGGAAATCCATCTAACTAATGAAGTTGGATGAACTACGTCCGACTTGATCCCGAAAGGGTACGTAGGCAGCCTCTCTGAGGTTCAGTCACAATAAAGAAAAAATCCAAAAATTCCCCACATATTGAAACTGGGGCAGAAGTTATGTTTAATAATTCCGAGAGTTGTAAATATCTTTAAACCCTCGTGAGATTTTGAGCCTTTATACCTTTCTTTCTCAACCCGTCCAAAAGCCACGTTAAAGTCCAAAGAAAGACCTTCTGATCAATTCCGAAATGATAACGAATGCAATGAAGGAGGAGCTAAACATCGGGCAACACCTGTGGTAAGAAAACAAAATACAAAAAGAAAATGAGAAAAATGAAAAAAAAATGAGAGAGTCTCATCGGTGAAAACCTTAACCGGCACTGTGAGGCGATTGTGAGTTTGAGAGAAATAAAATGAGAGAGTCTCATCGGTGAAAACCTTAATCGGCACTGTGAGACGACTGTGAGGTTGAGAGAATAAATGAGAGAGTCTTATTGGTGAAAACCTTTCCAGGCACCGTATGGCGATTGTGAGGACTACCAGAAAAGAGAAAAGCAACAAAAATAGTATCGGTTTGGGTGGGAAACAATTCAGAGATAGAATAATGATTGGAACGAACTGGGTCAGAGTTTAAATACATGGCATGGTCAGCGGAATTAGCCTGCAAATACCCAGATAAGTTCTATCATCTCTCCCAAAACTCCCTTACCTTTCTTTCATTTTTTTGCATTTCATTGTTTACCTTTGAGAGCTAACTACCAGCTCCTGATAACAAAAGCTGAAACAACACTGGGTCGGAAAAAGGAAGTGTTGGCAAGGAAATAAAGAAGTTTGGCAGATATGACCAAAAGAAAACAAAACAAAACAAAAATGGAAAAAATGAGAAAATACAAAAAGAGTTTGCAAGGGACAAGCAGTTGAAAACAAAGGAAGCAATAAGAAGTGGGGACGGCAGATGCCAGTTGCCAGCAGTTTATATCTAATAAATTTTGTTTCATGCAGGAAATTGTCACTAATCACTTTAAAGTGAATGCGACCAATGTGGAAAATAGAAAACACCAAAAAGAGAAGTTCGCCAATAAGTGAAGAAATTCACAGGCAAGGAATGATTGGTAAAAAAATACCAAAAAGAGGAAGGTAGCATCCTTTAAAATCCACTCCCCAGTCCTCAGGCTGCGGGAAAATTTTCTGCATCGCATTGCACGTTTAATTTCTGTTAGGTGCCCACCTTCAAATACGGGAATACTTTTCTGCATCGCATTGCACGTTTAAATTCTGTTAGGTGCCCACCTTCGAATACGAGAATATTTTCTGCATCGCATTGCACGTTTAAATTCTGTTAGGTGCCCACCTTCGAATACGGGAATATTTTCTGCATCGCATTGCACGTTTAATTTCTGTTAGGTGCCCACCTTCGAATACGGGAATATTTTCTGCATCGCATTGCACGTTTAAATTCTGTTAGGTGCCCACCTTCGAATACGGGAATATTTTCTGCATCGCATTGCACGTTTAATTTCTGTTAGGTGCCCACCTTCAAATACGGGAATATTTTCTGCATCGCATTGCACGTTTAAATTCTGTTAGGTGCCCACCTTCGAATACGGGAATATTTTCTGCATCGCATTGCACGTTTAAATTCTGTTAGGTGCCCACCTTCAAATACGGGAATATTTTCTGCATCGCATTGCACGTTTAAATTCTGTTAGGTGCCCACCTTCGAATACGGGAATATTTTCTGCATCGCATTGCACGTTTAAATTCTGTTAGGTGCCCACCTTCGAATACGGGAATATTTTCTGCATCGCATTGCACGTTTAATTTCCGTTAGGTGCCCACCTTCAAATACGGGAATATTTTCTGCATCGCATTGCACGTTTAATTTCTGTTAGGTGCCCACCTTCGAATACGGGAATATTTTTCTGCATCGCATTGCACGTTTAATTTCTGTTAGGTGCCCACCTTCGAATACGGGAATATTTTTCTGCATCGCATTGCACGTTTAATTTCTGTTAGGTGCCCACCTTCGAATACGGGAATATTTTTCTGCATCGCATTGCACGTTTAATTTCTGTTAGGTGCCCACCTTCGAATACGGAAATATTTTTCTGCATCGCATTGCACGTTTAATTTCTGTTAGGTGCCCACCTTCGAATACGGGAATATTTTCTGCATCGCATTGCACGTTTAATTTCTGTTAGGTGCCCACCTTCAAATACGGGAATACATTTCTTCACATCAGGGTTTATATAGCTAAAAGCCCACACTGGGGCAGAAAAAGAAAAAAAGTAGTTTGTTGTTTTGTTTTGAGCAGGTTTCAGCTCGAGGGCAAGAAATACCATTGAAAATCAAAAAAGGGGAAAACAAGAAAATCAACAAAAAAGAGAGTCAACATCAAAGAAAATCAACAAAAAGAAAGAGAGTCTGCATCACCGGAAAGGGAAAAAAGAGCAAAAGCTAGATTAGGAACAATTGTAATTGTAGCATCATAGCTTAGAATAGCTTCTTCATTTAGCATTTCTCCCCTTACCCCTGGTGTAATAAGGAGTAGGTCAGTAAGTCATAACAGTGTCAATGCAACAGTAAAGTCTGGTAGTTTTAAACTACAAGACCTTCCCGAACTACACCGACCTGATTCTCGTTTAGCCCAGGATATGTAGGCAACCTCTGAGGCAGGGTGCGGTCAAAAGGTTTTCAAAAATGCTTTCACGGAATGTGCCGATGTGCAAAAATCTCTCATTACTGCTCACTTATCTTTGCACTGAAACTCTTCGTGTTCCCGAGCAAAGAGGGGCAGCTGTGAGCACATGATTTTTGCACCGGGCAAATAATTCCAAAATTAAAATAAATATGTTTTTGTGTGCAATTACTTGCTTTGATTGAAATTAGCTATACTTTGTGTATTTGCATAAGTAGAAATTAGAAAAAATAAAAAAAATTAATTAGGCTAGGTAATTACTTTGTTTAATTAGTTAGGTTTTAAGAAAAATCACAAAAATAGTTTTAAGTAGTTAGAATTGAGGAAAAATAGTAGAAAATTGCCAAAAAATACTAAATAATTGGAGTAAGTAGGAAATTAGGTTTTATAATTTTCCATAAAAGAAAAGAAAAAAAATGTATAAAAGAAAATACATAAAAATTATTAAAATCAGAAAAAATACAAAAATACAAGTGGTACAATAAGGTGGGCTGATTTAATTTGAAGTGAGCAGGCCCAGGACTATTGGCCCAATGAAATCCGGTCCAGGCCTTTGATGGATTTGATCTCAGCCGTCCAACTTCGTTAATCTAACGGCTGGGATATTTAGTCACATTTAGGCTTTGATTAATTTGAGAGATTGAATCTGGGCCATCCGTCCCAGTTGATCCAACGGGCGAGACCTTGGTCTCATAAGCATCCAAACGGCGTCGTTTTAGTAACGCTGGTTCCTGGCCGTTGATCTCCATCAATTGGACGGCCAGGATTACATCAGACGCTTGGCCTATTTAAGGCTTTTGTCTGAACGAATTCACCATTTTACACATGCCCTAAAGACCAGCCGCCCCCAAGCCCCTTCTCTTCTCTCTTCGTCTTCACCATCTTCACCAAGAAACCCTAGATGGCCATGGCGGCCACCACCTTCCACGGTGGTCGCCGGCTCCCTTTTAACCCCCCTCTCTTCTTTTCTTCTTCTTCTCCTTCTTCTTCATCTCAAAACACCAAAGAACCCAGAAAACAGACCCTGTTCTTCAAGTCCCGGTCACCGGAACTCTGCCGGCAACCACCCAAACAACGAATCACCCTGCAAAACCAACGCCGATCGAACCGTCTTGGTGAGATCTACCCAACCATACAAGCCACCACCCTCAAATCTTCCCTAATCCCGTCGAATATCCAAAAGAAGGTCGCCGGAAACCTAACTCTAGCGACCCCCAAACCCAAACCTCTTCAAGATCCATCCTTCACCATCCCCTGAACACCCCCTTGCAACTCAGAATCCAAAAGGCTTCATCTTTGAGCCTAAAAAGAAAACCAGAAAAGAAAAATTGAAAAAAAGGGAATAAGGAAAAAGAATCAAAGGAAAAGGTCTGAAAGTCGGAAAAAGAGAGTGAAAAGAGAGTGAAAAGAGAGAAATAGGAAGCTCGGGGGACAGGCCCCGCTAAGCTAAGTACCCCCTTCCTGTTTTTGTTATTTTTTTTCTTTTGCTTTTATTTGTTTGTTTGATCCATGTTTTGCATGTTTCTACATGTCTCCTCTGATCGTATGCTTCACATGTTAGACATAGGTTTTATCTTGGCTTCTTCTTGGTTTCTGTTTCACGCCTTTTGTTTGTTTTCTCTAATTTAGTATGTTTTAACTCGTTCATGATATGGTTTTGTTTGTTATGTCCTAATCTCATGTTTTTTGTAGTTCATCTTTTTATGTCACTATTGGCTTTTGATATATTTTCTATATTTCTTATCTGTTTTCATATGTTAGTTTTAGAATCTTTCTGCTTATCTTTTGTCTCTTTCCTTTTTCTGATTCATCTTCACTTGTTTCACATCTTGCATATTCTTGTCTGTTTCTTTGTGACCACCTCATGTTCTTAACCTATCAATCTCTGGGTTACTACTGCTGTGATTTGAGAAGCCTGTTAGTGCTAGGGTTTCTCTTTATTTTTCTGCTTTTTGACTTGTTTCCTCTATTCTATCTATCATGACCCCTTCTTCTGAATTCAAAGATCTTGCCTTTACTTTGTCATCTTGACTTATTGGTCTGTGATTCATTTCAAAGAATGATTGTTGATCTTTGTTTTATCTCTCGTCTCTTATGTGTTTATTTCTTTGTCTGTGAGGTCAAGGTCGTGTTTTACTTCTAATAAGTTAAAGTGGCTTTGATTCCCTTCTTCTCTTCATTTTTAAGTCATATAGCCTGATCTGTTTTGACTCTCATAGCATAAATTCTATTCTATTGTCATGCATACTCTGATATCTTCTCATCTTCACATTGAATCACTTCTGTGCATTCTTCACTTTTTGTCTATAAGTGTCTCTGTCTCTGCCCTCTGTTAGTATTAGGCCTCTTCTTCTTGATTGATATTAGATAACTTCTTTAGTCTGAATGATTTTTCTTCTCTGCTTAATCTTATGTTTAGTTTCAAGGTTAGGATTAGCTGTTAGTCCTATGCTTTCCATGTCCTATTTTCTTAGCATGATTCTAGGTTTAGTACTTGAAAGTGGACTCTGACTATCATTCTTATATTTTTCTGCCAAGGTCCATTGCTCTCCTTATTAAAATAAGTCATGTTTCATTTCTTGTTGACTGTTTTGTGAGAATTTAGTGTCTATGTATCTATGTCCATGAATGCTAAGTGTTTTAGAGTTTTTCAGTATGTCATCTAGCATGAAATGATTGTGACTAAGCCTGATTGATGTTAATTGACATGTTGCTGCATGAATTTAAGTTATGTGAGTTGATTAGTTGAGATTCAACATTATCAAATCTCTTTTCTGAGTTTTAATTGATTAATGAACAATATTTGGCTTCATGCGGTTATGTGTGCAATTGTATGTTGAAATGGATAGGCTTGCAATAGTTCTATGTTAGTGTGAACTCTGTTAAATACCTATCATGCTTAGGTGAATTGGTTATAGCTGCTAGTGCTAAGTTCCCCAAAATGGTTAGTTTTTAAATAGGTTAAAACTGAAAATGAACAAAAAAATAGGTTGTTAGGCAATAATTGACCTAAGAGTGGTCAACTTTGCAAAAGGTTGACCAACTCTATAAGGTCCAAACACACCAGCTCACTTCAAAAAGGGTTGGTTGTGCAAAAACTGGTCAAGCTTGCAAATGCAAGCTCACCGAGGCTCATTTGAGCCCTGAACTTTAGGTGGCCAGGTCTGCAAAGACCTTAGCCCAGCCTATGTTCAGTAATTGGGCTTCAATTGCCCAGGCTAAGTCTCAACTTGAGACTGGCCATTAGTTTAATAATCTGAATGCTTTAATTAAGCAGGCTAGTCCTGCAAATTAGTTTAATTAACTTAAAATGAACAAAAATAGGTTATTAGGCAATAATTGACCTAAGAGTGATCAACTTTGCAAAGGTTGATCAACTCTATAAGGTACCAACACACCAATCCACCTTAAAAAGGGGCTGGTTGTGCAAAAATGGCTAAGTCTGCAAATGCAGACTTGCCCAGGCTCTTTTTGAGCCCTGAATAGTAAAGTGGCCAGGCCTGCAAAGACTTTAGACCCAACTATGTTCAGTAATTGGGATTAATTACTGTAAGGCCCCGTAAAAATTTTGTGCATAAAACCTAGTAGCTGTGGTGTTATGGTCCGAATAATGTGTTAGGAATGCGTAGAATTCTTCGCGGCTCGCAAGCTCGCCACGGTTCGGACCCTTGGTAGTGATTTAAGTTTCAAAAATGTAGAGAATTAATTTTTCCGAAAAGTGTCCAATATGCGGTCAAGAATGCGATCGCAAACCTGACATGCGGACCGCATTCTTGCCGCAAAACGTTCCAGAGAGTTGCCCAAAATCGTGTCAATAATGCGGTCGAAATTGCGATCGCATAGTGAATCTGCGGTCCACTTTGCGACCGCAGATCAGGAATGCGGACCGCATAATGGTCGCATTCCGTAACAGAGCTGGAGTAATTTTGAGGCCATTCTGCGGTCACTATGCGGACCGCATGTTGATTCTGCGGTCGCAAAGTGCACCGCATAATTGGCCCGGTCCAGATTTTTGTAACATTTTGACCCGATCTCTTCTTTAATATAACACCTTTCTTCTTCATTTTATCATATCATCTTACCAAAATTAGAGAGAGAAGAGAGGGTTTTAGAGAGAGAAATCTTTCATCTTCAAAGATTGTTCCAACCATCTTAGTTCAAAGGATTCTAGGGCAAAGATTCAACTTCCCCAAATCCTTTCAAGGTAAAAACCCTAACTATTTTCTTTGATTTTCAGTTTTAAATTGGGTAAAGAGAGGTTTGCATATAATATCTTTTGAAAATAGAATTTTTACACTCATGCATGATTATTGAACTTGATTTCTAGTAAAAAGAAGTGAGTAGAAGTAAAGTCTTCAAGAACAAGGTTGGCAAGAGTAGGATATCTTGGGTAAGCATAAAGTAGGAAGAAAACTCATCACCAGGTATGTATGGCTAATTTTGATTCTTGTGAAATCGCCTATATGTGTGAAAATTGCTTGGTTAATGTTAATTTGACAAATTGTGTGAAATTCTCAAAGTTGTTGTTGAAATATGAGTGATGTGGTATAGAATATGAACCGAAAGTTAAATGAGAGTTGAATTGGGTAAAGAATTGTGAATAATACTTATGATGGCCTATATGGCACCTTGTGGAAAGGAAACGAAACACTCGAGAATTGGTTTATTGTGGAAAGAGATGAAACACTTGAATTGTGGAAAATTGTTGAACATACTTGTGTGAATATTCTTGATTATGGAAATATTGTAACATGGTTGTGATATTGATTTGAAAAATAATTGAGAACATGAAACAATGTGCAAGTTGCTTATTTGAACTTGTTGAAATTGTGTGTAGCACCTTATCTGCTGTTTGAAATTGTTGTGTTTTAAACTGTAAGGCGGGGTCGTGTTGCGCGCCGCAACGTGAGGATATAAGGTGTGGGTTGGGGTGATAAGGGTGGCCGAGGTAATAAGGGTGGTCGGGGGCAATAAGGATGGAAAGCGATCGAAATCGCTATTGAAAATTGATACAAAAATCAATAAATGTGAAATTGTGAAAGGAGACAACAGGAGAGTTTGCAACCTGTGGGGCACTGATTGCCCCTTTGTTTGACTACTTGTGCTTTACGTGATTGACTGGTTATTGTTAAATTGGTTGATTGTAGAAAGTGCATTGGGTTGAGAATTATTTGAAATGAGGAAAATGTGGAAACATGGTTAGCTGGCTTAATTAATTGTTGATGTAATTCAATGGCTTGAGTTTACTTGGGACAAAGTTTGTCCATACATACCAGTACAATTCAAGTGTACTGACGTCCCTTTGCCGGGGGCGCTACATTCGTGTTATGATTGTAGGTGGATCAGTAGCAGGCACTTCAGCTCATCGGCAGTAGTATCCTTCTCCTTCCACCGCCCGTTTTGGTGAGCCCCTTTCTTCCTTGGGGCCCTGTGTGGTTCATGCCACTTTTGTTTAGATTTCATTTTGGTTTTGTAAGGTATAGCCGGAGCCTTGTTACCGGCAAGTATTGTATTCCCTTTTTGTATCCTAGAGGCTCTGTAGACATGTAAACTGTGGGACTCCAGTCTTATGTATACATTATGTTATGTCGGGCGTTGTAAAAACTGCAAACTTGTTAATGAATCACTCGTATGGTTTTATTTGTTTGATGTGAAATCATTCATGGTTAGTAAGATATTTGGTTAATGAGAAACAATCAACACAGGGGTAACGCGTGGGAATGAAAGGCACCCAGGTCCGCTTGACTGGGGCAACCCGGTCAGGCGCCGATCATGTTCCTCGATTTGGGGCGTGAGAATTACCCAAGCCAAGTCTCAACTTGAGACTGGCTAAGCTTTAAATAGGTTAATTTTTATAATCAGGCAGGCAAGTCCTGCAACTAGTATAAAAATGAAAGAAGAAGGTCTTAATTAACTGAAATAGATTCAGAAATGGTTAAAATTGAAATAAGTCCTTAAGTCAAAAGTGGCCAGTCCTTAAATACCAATGCAAGGACTGGCCATTAGTTAAATAAGTCCCCAAAATGCTGAAACCTGACCTAGGTAGGTCAAGTAAATCAGCAGTGCCCTTAGGGGCACAATTGGGAATTAATTTGGTAAAATAGTGAATAGTTTGGAACATAAGAGGGTAAGAGAGTCATTTGTACCCCTGATTTCTGCAATTTTGCAGAGATTTAAGGGTATAATGGTCTCCCTAAAATGGGAAATCTGTAAAAATCTATAACCCTTAGGGCTACATTGGTAAAAGACCCATAAAAAGAATCTTTGGAACCTTCCAGCACATGCTGGAAGGGTTTCTGGTAACAGAATTGGGGGCTTAAGTGAAAACTTAATAATTTTAGGAGGGGGAGAAGTGGGATTTAATCCCATACTTTCTCCCCAAGTTTCAGCCCTTGGCTTTAGCTATAAATACACCCTAAAAAGGGCTGAAGAGGGGTTCGAAAATTAACAATTAGAAATACATCTAGGCTGGTTGCATTGAATAGAAGAGCTTCAGAGATAAAAATACTAAGATAACAGTAGGATTTCTGGGATTTCTCGAGTTAGAATCTGCCAATTGCTGTTGATTTTGGGTTCTATGCTCGATCACTTGCCTGGGTTTCTATTTGTTTGCTTGTCGCTGGGTTCTCTCTTATTGTGGCTGTGTTGTCTTGTTCATTTGGCCTTCAATTCCACTATTGCATTGCTGTCTGAGTTCATTGCTGTGCTTACTGCTTAATCCCTTAGACTCATCGGCTTCATTTTGCTTATCCAGGTACAATTTCTGTTCAAGTGAAGCTGTATTGATGATCTAGATGAAATAACATGAAGATTCTGCTTAAATTATCTGTCATTACAATTGTAGTCCATTTTGTGTTGCTGTTTTAATAGTTTAGATCTGTAGCTTTAGTGATAATATAGAATGTAGTAGTATAAGAACAGAAACATAAATATTGTAATAGCTTTAGTGATAGAATAAGTAGTATAATGGTAGTAGTATAGTAGCAGTAGCGTATCACTTAGTTTAATTAGGTAAAAACTTTAAAATACAAGTTAGCTAATCACGGTTTAAATCGTTAACTATTCATTCACAATAGACTTTCTTCGTAAAAATGAAATCACATAGTTAATCATATTATTGTGAATCTGTACATAGTCAGTAGCAGGATGTAAATCGTAGTAGAATCAGTAGTTTTAAATTGGTGATTAGTCTACTCGTAAACAGAGGCTCAGATGTGTTTAAGTTTAACAAAGGGAAACAATGAGATACTAAAACAATTTAAGTAGAACAGATTTGTAATGATATAAGGTTTAGCCCATAATGAAACCAATGATATAATTAAGCATCAGTGAATAACTTATTTAACTTATTTTAGATATTGTGATTAGTTAGTCAAATCATTCTTATTTAATTAATGTCAATAGATAGTTAAGCTTGTGCTCTTAGATCTTTCTATTTCTGACCAGCAAACAATTAGACAGTAGTATAAAACTTTAGTTGTAAATCGGATTGGAAACAGTCAGTATTCTGTGTATCAACTTTTCATTATCTGATTAATAAAAATAATTTGATTTCATTTCTTAATCCTGTTTGATTGCACTATTTCTGGTTCTTTGTACTTACTTTTCATAGCCATTTATCACCAATTGGTTTGGGCTTAATATGCAAATGAGTTCGAATCGTAGTATGAAGTCAATTAGGCCAGTGAATGTAAGACTAAAAATAGCCTGGGCCTCGGATATTTGGACGGCTAAGACGCGGGTTTGATGAAGAGAAGACCAGGCCCAATTAAATAACAAATTCAACGGGCCTGGAATAGTTACTAAAATATCGATTAAGGCAAAATCAATGTATAGCAAACATAGTTGAACAAATAGGATTGGACTTTCATAATTGGGATGAGCCTCGCCCGACTTCAAACACCGGGGCCCCCATTTAGTAATAATATAACATTGTAGAACCGGAGAGGCTAATAGCGAATTCCAGAGCCTCTCCCAAAAGTTAAAAGCCGATAGACGTTATTTAGGGCACGTTTTTAATATACTTTCCATTGAACGAGTGTGCACGTGGTGCGACTCAAATCCAAATCTCGGCAAAGCCGAAATACACCGAAAGTCATAGGCGTACTGGTTGCGGTATGACTCGAGGCGTGTTTTTGCGATGCCGCAAATTCTTTAAAATAATATTTAAGTAAAAGCACAGTGTGTTGTTAGAATCTGTAATTGAGTCAAACAAGAGTCGAGAACGACAATTGAGCGACCGTGCTAAAACCACGGAACCCGGGAATGCCTAACACCTTCTCCCGGGTTAACGAGTTCCTTATCCGGATCTTTGCTTCGCAGACATTTTTAAGAGTCAAAATTCCTCGGATTCGGGATTAACCGGTGACTTGGGACACCATTATCATTCCCAAGTGGCGACTCTGATTAATCTCAATAAAATCCCGAACCGATTATCCTTTAATTGGAAAAACTCCTTCCCTTACGTTATTTTATCCGTTTCGGATATTTGAGCGTCGGGGTATACCTTACGAGCGTATTTATATGCTTAAGTGGGGTAGTAAAAAGGGAGGTGTGACAGTGATGGTGCTTACTGTCGGAGCTAGGCAACCCAAACACTCAAACCTTTTGAAAAGCAACACAACAGTAACAACAATAGTAAGCCTTTAAATGAAAGCGGAAGTCTATATAACATAAGTAAATGAAAAATCAAAATGCGGAAGTTTAATATATCACTACCCAAGACTAGAGTCGCTATCTCACGAACTGCTAAAGATACTACAACCAAGTCTGAATAGAAAGAAAATACATATGTATGTCTCGGTACAATGAAAACAAACAGTAATATAGGAAGGGACTTCGGCCTACGAACGCCAGCTAGGCTACCTCGTAAGTCCCTGAGCTGAAGTCAGCTCCCGCTCAGCGCGCTACTACAGTGGTTCAAAAGCTGCTCCGGTACCGTGATCTGTGCAAAAAGCACAGAAGTGTAGCATCAGCACAATCGACCCCATGTGCTGGTAAGTGTCTGACCTAACCTTGGCGAAGTAATGACGAGGCTAGACATGACTACCAAATAAACCTATGAAAATCAATATACATATGTGGAATAAAAAGGAAAGGATAGCAAAACTGAATAACTAAAGGGAAGGGAAACATGCTTTGAGGGGGTACAAGTAGGGTATAAAAATCAACAACTTAAATAAGAACAAGACACCTCAATAATTAACAAAAACCAAGAAAAACCAAGAGTTGCACGTTATCAACCTTCGTACTTTTACTCTTATCCTCGCCTCAAGCAAACAAATACAATGCGCGGCATCACCCTTCGTGCTTTTCCTCCCATAAGTCTCATTTTATGGCACGGAATGATCCTTCGTACAAATATAATTAATCGGCGCACAGAATGTCCCTTCGTGCATAAATAGTCAGAAATGACACGGAATGACCCTACGTGCAAATTATACTCAACAATGGTACGGAATGACCCTTCGTGCATCATCACTCTTTCTCACCCAAACCACAATCACAGCCAAACGGGCGAGGGAAATAAATAATAACAAGACATGTCCCGGCAAGGGAAAATGCAATTAAACAACTAAACCCCGACAAGGAAGCAATAACAACAACTTAGACATCCCGGCAACGGCGATAATCAATATATTCAAGTCATCTCGGCAAGGGATTAATCATGACTCTTTCCAATTATTTCATCTCTTACTCAATTAGTATTTTTATTGTTCGAGCCAACGCTCCGCAGGGTTCACAAATTCATAGTTTATTCTAAACTCTTCACATTATGTAGAAGTCATTAATTAATTTGGAAGAGTCCCAAAATTTACCAAAAATAAGTAACAACAAAGACCCATGATCATACTGGACACCGGTGTATAGATACTCATCACCATGCATATACACCGCACTCGATCATTTAGCAAGTAGCAATTTACAACACTCTAATCCTATTCCCTCAAGTAAAAGTTAGATTAAACACTTACCTCGGTCCAAAAGATAGCAATCAACTCTCCAATACCGCATTTTCTCTAAAATCCGACTCCGAAACAATGATATCTAGGCATAATTAATTTAATGATATCAATTAGGTCTCAACAACATAATCCCATAGACTAGAAATGAGTTTTCTAGCATTCTACCAAAAATACCAAAATTCAACACCGGGCAGACATGGTCCAAACACGAGGCTCGGACCAAAACCCAATGGCCCATAACCCACGAGTTCAAATATGTAATTTATTTCAAGATTCGACCCTATATTGAGGTTGAATCACCCAAAATTCCCAAAACCCTAACTCTACCCAAAATCCTTAATTCCCACTTTGAATTCATGATTTAGGGCTAGGAAATTAGTGATTAGATGAAAGAATTAGGAGATGATGAAGTTAAGAATACTTACCCAAAGAGCTATGGTACAAGAGAAGCTTGAAAATCGCGTATGGAGTGTTTAAGGAAGGAGCCCGTGTGAAGAAATGGCCAATTCCCAAAATGCACACTATTTTGAACTAAAAATATTGCTGGGCAAAAATACCCTTCGCGTTCGCGGGAAGAGGTTCGCGTTCGCGAAGGGTTGGCTTCACTGACTATCGCGTTCACGAAGAGGAGCCTGCGAATGTGAAGAAGAAATCTGGGGTCAGGGAAAAAAGGCCTACGCGTTCGCGAGGGAAGGCATGCGAACGCGTTGAAGAGGAGACACTGCTACGCGAAGCGATGGGACAATGCGAACGCGGAAGGATAAAATGACAAAGCTATGCGAACGCGAGCCTGGGGCCGCGTTCACAAAGGGCAAATCTAGTCTGCAACACAACTGAAAAGCCGATGTATTTTCTAAGTGAAAAACCACCCCGAACCACCTCCAAATCACTCCCGAGCCATTGGGGCTCCTAACCAAATACACCCACTAACTCAAATACATCCTACAAACTTAGTCGAGTGATCAAATCATCAAAATAATATCAAAATCAAATCAAACCCTAAAACTCATGATAATTAAGTCTGAAACACGTCAAACGACATCCGATATCGATCAAACTTCATAGGAAGCGCTTAACGTATAGTTAAGACCTTTACTGGGCGTCAGAACCAAAATACGATCCCGATAACTTAGTCTTTTATTCAATTTTTATTTTTATTTTCCTTAGTAATTTCAAAAAAATAATTTAACAGAAAAATTCTTTTACTCGGGTTCTAGACCTCAAATTTCGACTCCTGGCACACGCTCGAGTCCCATAATTTTTCTACGAACACTTCGAGACCATCAAATCATGAATTCGGATCCGTTCACTAAAAATATTGACCGAAGTCAACATTAATCATATAAAGATCAAAATTCTTCAAATTTTTCACAGATTTTACATATGTCAACATAAAAGCTTTCCAGCTACGTGCCCGGACTGCACACGTAAATTGAGGCAACTATTAGTAAGGTTTTCAAGGCCTCGAAAGCGCAGAATAAGGGAGGAATTCGGTGATAATACTTTGGGTCATCACAAAAACATAGACTAGCAGAAATATACGATAAACAATCAATGTAACAACAATAACAAACTTAGTCTAATCCCACACGTGGGCTAAGTGGAATGTAGTATGTATATAGACCTTATTCCTATCTAATAAAGGCAGAAGAATTATTTTCGTTAAATTCTCCATTGATGTTTTAAGCTAAATTGGCTTAAAAGAGGGTGAATGGGAATGGTGGGGAAATGAAAATTTTAAGTTTCCTCCCTTGACAAAGGGACACTGACCCATATTGGAAGACAAAAAGATTTTTGATAGGTATGTATAAAATGCTCTTCTTGTAGCTCTTAAAGAGTTAAGAAAAAGGCAAGCCTCGCGTCGTCGTCGTCGTCGTTGTTGCTCGCTTGACTCGGCTTTGGTTTCGGTCAATTGATTGATTAATTTTTGGACCAAAGTTATTTGTTAATAGAAAATATTAACAGAAATCCAATGGAATATTAACTTTAAATCCAACAGAAATATTAAACGTTATATTTCCATTAGCCGTTTTCAATTTTTTTTATTTTGTAACTAAAAACTAACCTCCCTCTTCAATTCCCGGTTTATCATTGCGTAAATAGTCATTTATGTTATGTCCGTTTTACATAAAAAGTCATTATGAAGAGTTGCCCCTCTTCAGTTTTGAGCTCAATATTGGCTATAAATAGTAGTCCATTCTCTCAGATTTTTCATACGACTTTTTGTGTTCTCCTCCTTTCTTCTGCATTGTTTTAATTTCAAAGAAATCAACAATAAGTGTGATTTGCTATCGAACTTTGAGTTCCCTAAAACACTAGGGTTTAAAGTACCAGTACACCAGTGTGTAATTTGTTCTATCCTGGGAGGAAATAATTCACAACTTTGGGTACTAGGAGCAGGTTAAATTCCTTAAGGAAATATTGTGAATTCAATGGGCTCGTATTAACTTTTGTTTCGTTTATATTTTATTTTAGTTTCTCTTGATTTTCAAATACAGTATACTAATATTCTCAGCTCAAGAAAAGGTAAAGAAGAGAAAGGAAGAAGAAGAAAAAGAAGTAGAAGAGGAGAGAAATAACAAAGAAGAAAAAAAAGAGGTAAAGAAGAAACACAAACAATAGGAAAACATGATAGCTGACGCGAACACAACAATAAGGTGTAAATAAAGCTCTAAGAATATGAAAATACAAGAGTGCTACTAATACTATTTGTAAGGAAAGGGAGAACTTTCGACTATCTACTAAATCTTATACCCTAATTTCCAACCTCAACACCCTCTGATGCCATCACTGTCAACAGGGACGTATCAGACATCGGAACGTCGCCTACGCATCATACAGTAAGGTAAAACTGTCTCTCTGCTTCATTATTTTATACTAACCTATATGCAGACACCCAACCAGGGCATTCAGAAGTGTTAACCATGCCCGGATATCCCAAGGCCTTAACAGTGCCCATCATACTCTTTCCCCTCGATCAAATTTCTGCCTTGAAGAGGGCCTCGTCAGCAAGGTTCTCAACAGAGCAACATGCTTCCTAAGGAGGGTTTGACAAGTTCGTAGGGCTTCTTTTCCAATCAACCCCGAACTATGGAGGACACCCCCTTGAGGGTGCCGTCCGCTCGAAAGGGTCGGGGAACGACATACTGAGTTCCAATAAGAAATCATATACCGGGCCAAAACAACATGTATTTATGTTAAGCAATTAAAGAATATCTTTTAGAATCTTTGTATGCGGTAAAATTGGAGGAGTCTATTTCCCACCATCAATGTATGTTTGGGCTACCCTAATGGCACATCGAGGCCGTGAGGTCGTGGTCTAGCTCGTTAGATTGAGTATAATCTACAATTCTGTAGTGGCTCGAAGGTTATAGGATATATCTATAACCTAGCGGAAGTCACGCGGACGATAAGCTCCCGAGGGGATAGGTCGAGCCAACATGTTCTAGTGTCTTGTCCAGACGTCCCATCTCCGTATCTTTACATTTAATTAATCTTGTACTATGTCGAGTCCCCTCACCTATATAAGGGAGACTCAACCTATCTTGTAAACAACAGATGTTTCTTCACGTCCCCACTATGCAATAATATCTCTCTATCTCTCTCTTTCTTCTCTTTCTTCATTGACCTCGAGGTCACCTTAGCACTTCGTTGTTTTCTTCGTTTGCTCTTCATTATTTGGCTCAAGATTAGCAGTATAAATCCATACTTATTCATATCTTTGCGTGTTATTCGCTTCTCGAGGATCCTTGATAAGCCGAGATAGGCTCGAGGCTTAGCTTTGAGGTACCCACTAGCTTGCTTTACGCCCGGGAAACTTCCCCTTCCTAGTTCGATTATTATTTTGGCTAACTCGATCTTTATCGTCTTACTTCCCATTTTAGCACTAACAACCCTTACAAACAAGCTCGGGAATAGATCACGTATTTTTATAATTCCATTTACAAATCTAATTGTTATTACCATTTTCATGGTAAACAGTTTAGCGCCCACTGTGGGGCTAAAAATAATAGTGATTATTCTCTTGTTAGTTTTGTCACTTAAATACACGATATCTGTCACAATTGTCCTTCCCCAAGATCTTTCGATTTCAGGTTAATGATCAGCTCAATAAGGGAAATCGAGGACGATAACCCCAAAAATCGCAAAGAGAACAGTATGGCTGTTCTAACGACTGGCACGACACTGTAGGACCTTGATAACGCATCTAGACCGATTCGAGTAGATGCGGGTCTGTACACCATGCACCGGGCTAATGAAGTCTCGCGCACCAAATGCAGCACACAGTACGCTAACCAACGGGAAGCCCACAAAATCCAAGCTCGAGTAGAACAAGAAGTTAATCTTCGTATTATTTTTGAAATGTTACAGGAACAACATTTGGCTATCTATCAGCTACAAAGCCGCCCGGAGACTCTCAGTGTTGTAGCACCCAAAATATCTCCTCACTTCGAGCTATTACTCGAGGTATCGGTCAACAACGAACCCACAACCTATCCTGTAGAAGTAAGGATGCTGGAAGACCTTATTATAAAGATTGAATCATACTCGCGGAGATTTATGCAGCAACCGTCTCCCGAAGATATGATCCCGGAACTCATTTTACGAAAGTTGGAAACAATGAAATCTCCTAGGAGTGATAGGACCTCAAGTCCTCACGGGTGCATCACCACTTACGCGTGCCTATCCAGGAATAGCAACTCCAAAATGGAGAACACGGGTTTGTCTAGATAAGGAGATTTGAAGAAACTCCTTCAGATGAAACCATGATACAACACCATTATCCGACGCATGATCTCGAAGACCCGCTCACCATACTATTGCAGTCTATGAAAACGCACGCCGGCGCCATCAAAGAAATGCCAAAAGAGCCTAATGCATCGAAGGCTGGGAGAAGAAAAATATAGTGTGATGAGAAGCCGCACCCGAACAGGATAAATGAGACTGCTCCAGGACTCAAGTAGTAGGGTGGCACGGGCCTTCGCCCAAAACCCAAACAACGCATACCCAGAGACTCTAGAGAGGTTCAAGTGAAGTTTGGTTGAATATCCGGCCGAGGCTTGGGTGGATGCTGGCAAACAACACATGACCCAAGTTAGGGCCATGGAAGACCCTCGAAAAACCACCTTGGGTTCAGCATATCGGGGTAGATTCCTAGCAGAGGAACCGACACTGACTAAATGAAGCCATCATCCACACGGTGCGAGAGAAAGAGACAACTCGAGGTACAACATGTCTCAATACAACAGGGTAGTAGCCCGAGAAACCTCCAATGGTGCCAGATTCAACAAGACGCAGCCGACAAGGAAACCGCACCCGTTAAAGCTCGACTTTAACGATGCGATTCCAAGCATAGTGGTCACCATAAGAAAAGATGAGAACTCCAGGTGGCTCAGATCTATTCAACCAAAATTCTTCCAGGGAAACCATGGCTCCCCACGAGAATCACGAAATGCTCATAGTTACGGACCCAAAAGAGCAGTAACTATGCTATTCAACAAAGGTCGCCACAAAGTATCGCCAAACAAGCAAACTCGGATCCAGCCCCATAGACAAAGGGAGATTGGACAAAATAGAACCAGTGAGTCTGTTGAAGGATGGAGGTACCCCGTAAAGATCCGTAGAATGTAGAATGGATGTGCCCATCTCCAGAAAGTGACGATCCCGGAAAATGCACAGGATACCCCTCGCTCGAGGAAAAAGACATAGAGATTCCACCTCGATATCGTGTTAGCATATTGGTAAACCCTTCTATCATTCGACTCATTTTAAATAAAATATGCATTTATGAGTACATGAGGATTGGCCATATTATACCGACGGTGTTAGACCGAAGTCGATAGGATAATCCGAACCAACGCCGCTTCCGAATTTTTGATAGGTTCTTAATGGAGATTGTCACAATGACCAAGTCGCTTCCCGCACATGGCCGTCTAAACTCAGATTGATACATTGAGCAACATAGGGCGCAGACGCTGTATACAAACTATAGCAAATACATCGCTTGGGATACGATTCTGACCCATCTCCTCCAAAGATGTAAAATCCCATGACAGACGCAAGGCCAAAGAATCTATCTACAAACGATAAGAAGAGATCCCTCACCTAATGACCATGATTGGCGTTTCCCCCGAATGAGGTCAAAAGATAAGAACAATCACATCCTCGGTCAAGCTTGGTCAGATGAGGAAGACGACTGCGACGAGGCATACTCCCTGGAACGCAACTTCCTTTCACCATTTCCTTTCCTTTCTTGTTGCTAATCTATATGCAGGCACAGCTGAGGCATTCAAGTAGCTATGGATCCCGCTCGAGGATCCTTGGCCATTATGGGGCTCGCCAGGCATTCTTTTCTCGACTGAGTTTTTAACAAGAAGAAGGTTCCGCGAACAAATTATTAGCTGGACTGCACACCCCAAAAAGAGGACCCGACAAGATCGTGATCCTCTCTTCTAAAATATTACAATACAGAGTCATACAAAGCGCATCAGATAATCAGGGAAGTCACACACATGTGGACCAGACTCACGGCAACAAGGCAACATATTTATAGCTTATATTCCCGTCAAACAATAAGGAATATTTTTTTAAGCATGCCACGCCTCGAAGAGGACTATTCTACTTATCCACAATAAAAAACCTCTTCGCCAGATATATTCAGAGATACGTGGAGACTTATAGAATTTAGTATCTATATGGCCCAAGGGTCGCAACTCCAGGCTCACCAAGCCCTTGTGGTACAACTCCGAGCTCACGAGTAGCAGTCTTCATGCTTAAATAATTTGATGATTCGGAGACTGCCACCGTCTCCAGCACTAGAAAATCCAAAATTGTAAGACCCTAATGGGCAACCTTGACAAAACCAGATCTGTTCTCCATACACTATAAAACCTCAGCAGACATGAAAGATCCTACAGTTTAGGTTATACGTTGCATTTTTAAGAATCCCTAAAGGGTATACTCTCGGCGTAGACACCTAAAATTTCTTCTTAGGATAAAGAAATGGCCCCAGTCAAATACACATGACTCTAGTCAAAACTGTTGCTTCAGCCTAAAAAATGCAACTCGGGGATGCCCGACTGTTGCTAAAAATCCTCCGAATCTACTTCGGAAAGAACCGATTAAAAATAGGCTTCCCTCAACAGGTGAAAATTGAGTCCCGACCACGTCGGCTCCAAAATCGCAAAATGTCGATCTACTCAACCTACAAGCTATGAACCTTCTGAGGTGCTCAAAACATCATCGACTACGACATGAAATCAAGGTTCTTTTAGAGCCGATGATGGGTCAGGAAAAATAATCAATAAGACCTTAACGAGAGGAAACAAGGCCGACAAAAAGCCTCGGGCCTTACATCAAATAGTGTAAGTGCCGTTGTCGCTGGCTAAGCAAGCCTCTGGGCCTCACATCAAAATGGTCACTTGGGAGATTAATGGTGTCCCAAGTCAGCGGTCGAATTCTGAACCGAGGAAAATATGACTCTGTTAACAATCCGCGAATCAGAAATCCGGATAAGAAATTCTATTAACCCGAGAGAATGTGTTAGGCATTCCCGAATTTCGTGGTTCTAGCATGGTCGCTCAACTGTTGTATTTAATTTTTTATCTGATTTCAATACATGTTCTATCTTTATGTTCCTTCTGTTAATAATCCGCTTTTATTATTTATTATTATTTTTACAAGAATTACAACGTTGTGAAAATGTATCTCAAACCACCTCGCACCAGTTCGCCAGTGGCTTTTAACTCATTTCGACTTCGTTGAGGTAATATTATTAACATACGCGTCTAAAGCGACTACGTGTTTATTATCTTTGGGGAAAGCCGTGAAATTTGCTAAAGGCCCATCCCGGATTTCTAAGTATTCTTATTTAAGCAATTTTCGAGGGCCCCGCAATTATGTATTTGATTTGGCGAGGCTCGTCTCACTTATATTTATTAAGGTCGAACTAAAGTAACTAAGTTTTCTATTTTTTTATTTTATCTCTAAAGGTTAAATAACCTATGAACATGAATTTAATTTCTCTATATTCCTAATATACTTGGACTTTTAATTTTTATTAAAATTTCACTTACGCTATTTGACTCCAAGATAGCCCAAATTGGCCATTCATTCTTTTAAAACTAAGCAATATTAAACAAATAAAATGACCACCTTTGATTTACGCAAGAACGAGCAACATTTTAGCAGTAGGTTTTATCACGTTCAGTTTTCATTTGCACCACTATATATATAACCCAAACAATGATACGGGTGTAGGCTAAACCTTTTTAATTCTTTATTCTAGAATAGAACTATTAATCCTCTGATTTAACACAGTAATGCACTGATTTAAAGTTTAACACAGAACAAATGGAATCGACATTTGAATAGATCCAAAACTTATTGTCCTAATTCAATACAAAGCTGGACCTTAAGTATATAAAAATCATTCAATAGACTATTAAGTAATTAAATCCAGCTTAATCACATAATATTCACATAATATTCACATACTACACAGCTATTTAAATTAACCTAAATGTTATTGCCATTACTAACAAAATACTTCTCTCACCCGCAATTATTTTTAAACAGAATTGGTGCTAAACGGAAGGAGCAAACTACTTAAAACTTTGATTCCATGCTATGACAATCAACTCATATCCAATACACTAATAAGAACAGTTCCTAATGTTAAATATTACAAGCATACAATAAATTGAAAGAAAAGGAATAACATCCAATATGACCATCATCAATTCTTAATCAAATTTCAGATTCGAACTTCAATTACACTCAAGTGATGTCCATAGTGTTCGAGAATACCTGGTAATAGAACAAAAGAAGAAGAAGAGGATCAGCGGCAGTAATATCGATACAACAATAACAAATAACAACAGTAGCAGAAGTCCAGCAATAGGCAGCAGAAACCAATAACCCAGCAAATAGAGACTCAGGAACAAGATTCAAAAACCCAAGAAGGCACCCAGATCACTCGATGAAACATTATAGATAATCAACTATCAAAACAGGAAAAAACCAATTTGAAACCCAGCAGTACCAAAACAATCACTGGCAGAATGCACAGTGAATCGGAAGCCAAAGAGCAAATGAAACAATTATGGTTCTTTTCTTTAGCACTGAAACAGAATCACTCTCAAACTACCTGATCATTTTTGTGTAAGAATTCAGCCTATATTCTTACTAATTACCTAGTTTCTTTAGAGTAAAAAGCCAACCTCTATTAAACTTCTCTCCTATAAGAATCTCCTCCCCAACTCTCTCCGAATGTTAATCTATTTAAAGACCATGTCTACTCTTTTTTATTCCAAATTTTCCTTCCCGTGTGCATCCCTTTTTGCTTTTCATTATCCCCCCTCCCCCCATGTTATACACTTTCCAACCCTTAAAAGCATTAAGCAAAGCTCATTTTTATTTTAAAACTATCAACTATCTCAGTGTTTTTTTAATCCTACCATGTGCTAGCATCTTCTTAAGTAGGTGAGATTCACTTTTTTATCAAATAATTCTTATGCAATCCTTAATTGGATACCCTCTCGCAGACCACTAATTTCAAACCCTTTTCCTATCTTTAAATTCCCAAATTAACCCTGGGATTCCACTGTTCTTACTATCCTACTTGGTTAGACTGTTACTCAAACCCTATGAAAGTCCAAAGCTATCAAACTGGTTTTTGGTCGATCTATCTACAGCTATAAACCAATTCCTAGCATCAAATTCACACAGTGATTCACAGTAGGAGTCCAAATCAACTCAAAAACTGGTACCAATCAGATGGCATGAGTTGATTATATTGGGAACCAATCCTGATCAAATCAGACCAAATGATCAAATAGGGAGTCAATAAATGTGGTTCAGGTGAGCAAATATACAGAACAAGGCGACATACAAATAAGTCAAGAAACTTGGTTTAAAGAGGAACACTAAACACACCTAACAAATTCATCTCAATCACACAAATCAGAGCAAGATGATAACCATATTGGAATGAATCGAAATGAACTATTTATCATGCTTTTCTGGCTTTTAATCAAACTAATTGATGACACCTAAATAATCGATTACACAAGCTATAACATATAGAAACTAAACACAAAAAGACATACTAAAATAGACCAATAGGTGATTCCAATTGTATTGACAAAACAAAAAATTTATAAACTAACTATTAGATGAAGTTATTCATATTTGACTATAGCTTAAAAGATATACTCAAACGAAAGAACAACTTGACCAAAAAAAAGGTCTGGTTGGAGATAGTAAGAACAATTGATAAAAACAAAAATTAAAGAAAATCCATGAAGCTAAAACTAAACATATAAATAGAAATTAATAGAACAAAAGTAGAATAAAGGGGAAAGAAAATACCTCGGAGAAACTCAGAAACTAGACGACCCAGGTTCGAACTCAGACTGGAACACTTTTGAGGTCGAACAGACCTTAATCGAGTGTTCTTGACTAAGAACACTTCGACTAAGGTCGATTAGGCCCCAAATCTTCCTTTAATTTGGAGAGAATCTATGGTTTGGAATTTCTAGGGTTTTTACACTTGATTTGGGGTTCGAACATTTCTAGCCAGATTTGAACCGAACCAAAGGTGGTTTGGGCACCAGGTAGGTCGGGGATGCCAGGGTGTGAGTTTGGGCTTGATTGGGGTAGGTTCCAGTTTTGCTTGGTTCTTCGATCAAAGATTTGAGGTGGCCCAAGGTGATTCGAGGTTGACAGAGTATGGATTTGGAGAGAGGGACTTAGGGTGGTTCAGGGGTGTGATTTTGGTGGTCATCGGAGCTGGCGCCACCTGGTTTACGGCGAGGTAAATGGGTGGCGGCTAGCTAGAGTTTGGGTCATCTAGTCTCTGTTAGAGATGATGGGGATGGGGGTATGGGAATGAAATGGCGTAAAGGGTTTGGGGGGCCTTTGGTATTTTAAAATCGCTAAAATAATATAAACCGTTGGATAAATGGAATCCGACGGCTCAAATCATCTCCTTAAACTAAAACGGGACCGTTTGGTTTAGTGGACGCTGGATCGGTTAGTGGTAAATGGGTCGGGTTGAATTGTTGTGCCTGGGTTGATGATCTTGACCGTTGGATATGTCAGATCCAACGGCTCAGAAGGGGCATGACAATAACGACGCCGTTTGGGCGTATCTAGGACCAGCCGATTTGGGCTAATTATTTTGGTGCTTTTTTTTGGGCTTGGATTTTTCCTTTTAAAACTGGCCCGGTCTGTTTTCTCTTGTTTCTTCTTTTCCTTTTATTTTCTTTTTAACTCCTAATGCCTTAAAATTAAAATCCAACATTAATTAAATTAATTTGCTAATTAATTTTATTATAAATGATTATCACGCCACTAAATACTAATAAAATCACACAACTGGAAAAATTCTAAGTGCACACACACACACACATATATATTTATATTTATTATTTATTATTTTTATTTTTATTTTTATGAAGTGCACTTAATTACTCCTAATTGTAAAAACTTAATCCTAGAATGCAAAAAAAAATGCGATATATTGTTTTATTTATTTTGTTATTAAATTACCAACTAAACATTCACACCCAAATGTAAACAACGACAAAAATACTATGGAAATTCACATAATTGCACACAATAAATACAAACAATTTTTATTTTGATTTTGTGGGATTAATTCTTGTGAGGCAAAAATCACGTGCTCACAGCTGCCCCTCTTTGACTGAAAAACACGAAGCATTTTTCGTGCAAAGATAAGTGAGTGGATACGAGCGATATTGCCCGTTTGAATATTCTGTGTGAAGCATTTTGTAAAGATTTGACCGAACCATGGTTCAAAAGGTCTCCTACATATCCCTTGCTAAAAGGGAATCAGGTCAATGTAGTTCGGGAAGTTTTGGTAGCTAGGAGTACATGGGATTACTCTTTGCTGTTACTGTTGTTGCATGCTGTTACTGCTCACTGACCTCCTTATTACACCACATTAAACAAAAATAATAAGCTAGACTGCACTAATTATGAATTGTAAAATCTTATCTATGTCTTCAACTTGTTCTTCATGTGTTTCTTGTTGTCTCGCTTGCTCTTGTGTTTCCTCTGATGTTTCTTCTCTTCTGACTTGACTCTTCGGCCTTTCTTGATTGCCAAACTTGAAATGCTTATTTCTTTCCTATGAGCCTCGAATTATTTTCCTTCAAAGTTTGAACTGCCTTCTTCTGACCTTAGTTGCCTTCCTAGTGGTTTCTGAATTTGGATTTATGCTGGGGATTTTTATCTCTTCCGCTTTCCTGGTGGGTTACTGACTTCTTGAATTAAAAGGGTATGACTTTCCGCTCTCTCGGCGGGCTCCTATCTTCGACAAATTTTGAAACTAAAAACTCCATTCCATTCTTCAGGTGGGCTCCTAACTTCAACATCAACCTTGAAAATTAAAATGCCATTCCGTTTTTCAGGCAGGCTCCTGACTTCAGCAACAAACTCCGAAAATAAATCGTCATTCCATTCTTCAGGTGGGCACCTAACTTCAACAATGATTTAGAACTTCAACTAAAACTTAAACTAAAATGCCATCTCGTTCTTCTGGCGGGCACCTGACTTCAACAACAAACTCCGAAAATAAATTGCCATTCCATTCTCCAGGCGGGCATCCTGACTTCAACAATGAACTTTAGAAAAATAAATCGCCCTTCCGTTCTTCAATTGTTCACCTGACTTCAACAATGATTTAAAACTTCAACTAAAACTTAAAGTAAAATGCCATTCCGTTCTTTAGGTGGGCATCTGATTTCAATTACAAACTCTGAAAATAAATTGCCATTCTGTTCTTCAGGCGGACACCTGACTTCAACGATAACTTTGAAAAATAAATCACCATTCCGTTCTTCTGGCGGGCACACCTGACTTCAACAATGATTTAAAACTTCAACTAAAACTTAAAGTAAAATGCCATTCCATTCTTTAGGCGGGCACCTGACTTCAACAACAAACTCCGAAAATAAATTGCCATTCTGTTCTTCACGCGGGCACCTGACTTCAACAATAACTTTGAAAAGTAAATTGCCATTCTGTTCTTCAGGAAGGCACCTGACTTCAACAATGATTTAAAACTTCAACTAAATCTTAAAGTAAAACGCCATTCCGTTCTTCAGGTGGGCACCTGACTTCAACAACAAACTCAGAAAATAAATTGCCATTCTTTTCTTCAGGTGGGCACCTAACTTCAACAATAACTTTGAAAAATAAATCGCCATTCCTTTCTTCAGGCGGGCACCTGACTTCAACAATGATTTAAAACTTTAACTAAAACTTAAAGTAAAATGCCATTTCGTTCTTCGGACGGGCACCTGACTTCAACAACAAACTCCAAAAATAAATTGCCATTCTGTTCTTCAGGCGAGCACCTAACTTCAACAATAACTTTGAAAAATAAATCGCCATTCCGTTCTTCAGGAGGGTACCTGACTTCAACAATGATTTAAAACTTCAACTAAAAACTTAAAGTAAAATGCCATTCCGTTCTTCAGGCGGGCAGCTGACTTCAACAACAAACTCCGAAAATAAATTGCCATTTTGTTCTTCAAGCGGACACCCGACTTCAAAAATAACTTTGAAAAATAAATCGCCATTCCGTTCTTCTGACGGGCACCTGACTTCAACAATGATTTAAAACTTCAACTAAAACTTAAAGTAAAATGCCATTCCGTTCTTCAGGCGGGCACCTAACTTCAACTATAATTTTAAAGTAAAACACCATTGCATTTTTCAGGCGGGCACCTGATCTCATCAACAATTTCACTTGCATTCTATTATTGTCATCTCCCTAAACCATTTCCTTCTTCTTGAATTATTTCCTTTTAGAACTGCTTCCCTCAAAATTTGTTTTGCCTTCCCTCTTAACCACTAGGGATAACACTGTTGGAATTACTTACTTACCTGTTGGGGATAATACCATTGGGGAATGTCCTTTCTCCCCCTCCTTTTCTACTTCCTTCAAAACTTTTTTTTTCCTCAAGATTTCCGGGTATTAAAATGTTATCAGCTGGGAATTACCATGTTGAGGATAACAATGCTGGGGAATCCTTTTTCTTCTTTCATCTTTCAAAACATCCTTCATTCCTTTGCGTTTTGTTCCTCTAAAAGTTGTCGGAGATAACACTGTCGAGGAGTTTTCATTCTTTCAAAACGGATGTTTCATTCTTCCAAAAAACTATTGGAGATGACACTGGCCTTTTGCTTTTTCTGAACATAAGTTTCATCCTTTTGTTTTGTCTGATGGGGATACAACTTCCTTCCGCAAAGCTTGTTGTTTTCTTTTTTTGTGAAACTGTTGGGATAACGTTGGTTCAATGACCATTTGTCCTTAAAACTCGGGCTATCTCGCTTTTCTCAAGATTTCTTTTCTCTATAACTTGGCATCACTTTTTCCCTTAAACCGCTGGGAATTCCATTTCCTTCACAACCTTGTGTTTATCTTCCATCTTGTTTAAGTGGGTATTTGATTCAAGAGACTTTTCACAATGAGAGAAAATTTTCTGCCCCAGTTTGATAATCTTCTTTGTGGCCTATTTTTCCTTCACCAATAACCTCTCCTTTTCCCGCTTCAAATCAAAGAAAAATTTGTTAGTTTAAAATATGGCAAGTGGTCGGGCCACTCTTGCTGGGGATAATTTTTCCTTTTCTCTTTTTCTTGCTCTACACTCCCTGAACTTGTTGGGGAATGTTGTTACTTGTTGGTGATGATATTCTTGCCGCGGATGACTTTTCTCTCCTTTTATTTTTCCTTCTTTGCTTTGTGTTGTCCGACCCTCTCGGTCGATAATCTGCTCAGGAAGCTCCTTATTCTTGATGATCATTAGTGACACAATTCCTCCACAATTGTTTTCCAACCTACTCCGTACTTCCTCCGAAAATTCAGACCAACCTATCGTTTTGGTCCTACAATCAAAATGTCTTTTCGACTTATGGCTTTATCTTGTGCCTACACACATTAGCATTGCACCGTTTTGGCAACTTGTAGTAAGCTCTGAAAAATTCCTTCTCAAAACAAATTTCTGAAAAGAATGTCTTTAAATGAAAAATGATGATTGCAAAAAATAAAAAGAGACTTTTCTGAACGGATGTTGGAAAAAATAAAAAAGAAAAGAACTTATCTGAATGGTATAACCGATCCAAATGATCATGTCATGCATTTTGGTATTAATCAACCCAGTCTATTTGTATCAATCAATTTTCTGATAGCCTCATATTGCTGGGAACAAACAGGCATCCAATTCATCGTCGAATGCGGACACTTTTCGACAATCTTACCTTGCCATCTCATAGTGCCCTTCAAAGGGTTTTCACTAATGAGATTCTCTCATTTCTCTCAAACTCCCATCGCCTTATGGTGCCTGTGAAGGTTTTCACCGATAAGACTCTCTCATTTTATTTTTCTCAGCTTTCGTCGCCTTATGGTGCCTGTGAAGGTTTTCACCGATAAGACTCTCTCATTTTGTCTCTTTCTCTACTGGGGACTAGAGTGTTATCAACAAGATTCTCTCTACTGGGGGTTCCCTTGGCTACCAATTCCTTCAGCTCATGATCTTTATTTATTCATGGATCGGGGGTGTTATTCTTGACTTTCCTTTGCATGACTCGGCACTTCTCGGATATTGATCGGGAAGTCTTTTTGGATATCAATATGATTTTTTGTGTGTGTGGGGATAAAGAAAAGGATATAACTTTAATGGGTGGAAAATTGCTACTTTTGGAATCATACTTTTTCTATAAAAAAAAGATAACTTATGCCCCAGTTTTACTGTTTGGGTAGTCTTTGATTTTTTTTACACTATGACCGAGCCGTGAGGCGCCTACGTATCCTCTTTGAGGAATCAGGTCGAACGTAGTTCACTCATATTCCTTTATTTCGTGTGAATTTCCTTTGTTTTCTTTTCTGTTTTGTTATTTTTTTTTGTTTTTTCTTCGTTTTTTGTTTTTTCATTTTTCATTTTTTGTTTTCATTAATGATTCCAAGAGAGGGATACGAAAGAACAGGTAAGGCAAAGAAAAAGGGGGAAAGTAAGGGTTAAAAGTGTTTGGACAAAAGAAAGAATTGCCTCCATCATTTCATTATTCGATCAACACCAAGTACAAACAAACAAATTAACCAAAGTTATAATCAAAGAAATTACACGTAATATCTTTTGACCGCATCGGAATTGATAGCTATATCGATGCATCTTCCTTCGATATCTGTTAGACATAAAGCACTGTCGGACAACACTCTGGTCACAATATACGGCCCTTGCCAGTTCGGGGCAAGCTTGCCCTTCGCTTCGGCCTGATGTGGCAAGATTCGCTTCAGCACCTGTTGTCCCACTTCAAACTTCCTAGGACGCACTTTTTTATTATATGCTCTTGCAATTCTCTTTTGATACAATTGGCCATGACATACAACTGCCAATCTCTTTTCGTCAATCAAGCTTAATTGTTCGAATCGACTTTTGACCCATTCATCATCATCAATCTTAGCTGAAGCGATTATCCGAAGTGAGGGCATTTCAACCTCTGCTGGTATCACTGCTTCAGTTCCATACACCAACAAATAAGGAGTTGCACCTACTAAAGTACGAACAGTAGTGCGATTATTCCAATAGTGCAAATGGTAACTTTTCATGCCATTGCCTGGATCCTTCTACCATATTCCTTAATACCTTCTTTATGTTTTTGTTGGCTGCTTCAACGGATCCATTCGCCTTGGGATGATGTGGTGTGGAATTATGGTGTGTAATCTTAAACCATTAACATACTTCATTCATCAAACCACTGTTAAGATTGGCACCGTTATCCGTGATGATCACCTTTGGGATCCCAAATCTACAGATGATATGGGAATGCACAAAATCCACCACCGCTTTCTTGGTCACTAACTCGAATGTTTTAGCTTCAACCCATTGGTAAAATAGTTAATGGCTACCAGAATGAACCTATGACCGTTGTAAGCTGCCGACTCGATGGGTCCAATGACATCCATACCCCAGGCAACAAATGGCCATGGCGCTGACATTGTATGCAATTCTGTTGGCGGAGAATGAATCAGATCCCCGTGTATCTGACACTGATGGCATTTTCGTACGAAACTAATGCAGTCACGCTCCATAGTGAGCCAATAATATCCTGCTCGCAAAATTTTCTTAGCCAATACGTATCCACTCATATGGGGTCCACATACTCTAGTATGTACCTCTATCATTACTGTCGTGGCTTGACCGGTATCTATACATCTCATCAAGCCCAAATCTGGAGTTCTTTTGTACAGCACTCCTCCACTGAGGAAAAATCCATTTGTCAACCATCGAATGACTCTCTTTATCTCCAGTTGGCTTCTCCGGGTATATTCCCATCCTGAGGTATTCTTTGATATCATAAAACCAGGGCTCGCCATCCATCTCTTCCTCTATTATGTTGCAATAAGCATGTTGATCTCGAACCTGAATATGTAACGGGTCAACATGGATTTTGTTTGGGTGATGCAACATTGATGCTAAAGTAGCCAAAGCATCGGCAACCTCATTATGCACTCTTGGGATATGTCTGAACTCCACTGATCGGAATCACTTAATCAGGTCGTTCAAACATTGACGATATGGTAAAAGCTTCAAATCTCGCGTTTCCCAGTCTACTTGAATCTGATGTACCAGGAGGTCCGAGTCTCCCAAGACCAAGACGTCCTGGACATCCATGTCCACAGCTAACCGCAACCCTAAAATGCATGCTTCATACTCAGCCATGTTGTTGGTGCAATATAAACGTAGTTGAGCTATAAAAGGATAATGCTGTCTGGTTTCAGAGATAAATACCGCTCCTATTCCAACTCCTTTTGCGTTTGTAGCTCCGTCAAAGAAAAGTTTTCATTCTGGCTCCCCGATCAATTCTGACTCATCTACATGCAACACTTCTTCTTTGGGAAAATACGTCCTTAAAGGTTCATAGTCATCATCAACGGGATTCTCAGCCAAGTGATCAGCTAAATCTTGGGCTTTCATAGCCGTCCTCGTCACATAGACGATGTCGAACTCCGTAAGTAATATTTTCCATTTTGCTAACCTCCCTGTAGGCATACGTTTCTGGAAAATATACTTTAATGGATCTAAGCGTGAAATGAGATAAGTGGTGTAGGAAGATAGATAATGCTTCAACTTTTGTGCTACCCAAGTTAGGGCACAACACGTTTTCTCAAGATGAGTGTACTTAACTTCATAAATTGTGAACTTCTTAGTGAGATAATAAATGGCTTGTTCCTTTCTTCCAGTGATGTCATGTTTTCCCAATACACAGCCAAATGAGTTTTCCAAAACTGTTAGATAAAGAATAAGAGGTCTTCCGGGTTAAGGTGGAACCAACACAGGTGGGTTTGATAGATACCCTTTTATCTTATCAAATGCCTCTTGACATTCTTCGGTCCATTTGACTGCAGCGTCCTTCTTCAACAGCCTAAAAGTAGGTTCATATGTCGATGTGAGCTGAGCAATAAACCGACTGATGTAATTCAACCTTCCCAGTAGACTTATTACTTCGGTCTTGTTCTTCGTTGCAGGAAATTCTTGGATGGATTTGATCTTTGATGGGTCCAACTCAATGCCTCACCGACTGACTATGAATCCCAATAGTTTTCCTGACGGGACACCGAATGCGCACTTGGCAAGGTTAAGCTTGAGGTTGTATCTACGAAGTCTATGGAAAAACTTCATCAAATCTCCGACGTGATCGGCT
>JASVEL010008011.1:0-29301 GCA_032618575.1 Nicotiana noctiflora
GATTGATCTACCAAACAAGGAGAAAATTCTTAATCAGCCTTAAAAGTTTGCCCTGTATTGAACCACTCGTCTACACCACTACAAAATAGGATAGTCCCTTTTGTTGATTCAGACTCATAGCAACGAGATGTGCAAGCCCTCATATCATAGCAATCATAAATATCAAGCATATAACGATCGTTTAAATTGAAATTAATAGGCATAACTAGTGTTTGACCAAAAACAAACTTATCACTTGAAACCAAGCTAGCAGAAAGATCCATAATCAGAGGTGCAAATTGAATGAGTTATTGGTCGGCATTTTGTTGTGGAATTTTGGAAAACACCTGGTCCGCCCTGACTTGTTCAGATATTCCAATTCAGATTTCATCCTAGAGGTAAGGGCTGTTGAAAAGGCCTTAGTGAGGTAATCTTTTCCCACAAATATTTCATTCTTCCTTATTACAACCTTATCAGATACAAAAATATAATTAAACTGTTCTTTACAAGAAGTCCAGTAGAGACTCAGTTCTTCCTAATCTTAGGAACATGAAGGACGTTGTTCAAAGTCACCACCTCGCTAGAAGTCATAATTATAAATATATTCCAACATTCTTCAATTTTGGTCGTTGCAGCATTTTCCATAGAAAGCGTCTCTTCAGGTCCAACATGAGCATATATAGAAAATGCTTCTTTAACAACACAAATATGGCGAGTGGATCCAGAATTAATCCACCACTCCTTAGGATTTCCTATCAGGTTGCATTCAGAAAGTATAGCACACAAGTCATCAACATCCACATGCTTTTCAACCATGTTTGCTTGACCCTTCTTCTTGTCTTTCTTCGGAGCACGATAATCTGTAGATTTGTGTCCAGCTTTTCCACAGTTGTAGCAATTTACACTGAACCGCTTCTTGCTTTGGTTGCTTTTTCGGTCCAGAAGCATGCTTCCTCTTTCTCTTATTTTGAGAAGTATCCTCAATAATGTTTTCTCCCATTATTATTGAGTTTCCACGGCCTATCTTTTTAGAATCTTTGTTGACCTCTTCGATTCTCGACAGAATAATATCTTCAAGGGATGTCTCCTTGCGTTTGTGTTTCAAGTAGTTTTTGAAGTTTTCAAAGAAGGCAACTTCTCAATCATCGCTGCTACTTGGAATGCTTCATTGATGAGAAGACCTTCAATAAAAATTCTGTTAGTAAAAATACTAAAAGGATTACCTTTAACATCAGTATTAATTCGATTTATACCTTCGGCAAAGAAATCATGAATAATCACTTGTAATTCATGTACTTTGGTAATAACAGACTTGCAATCTACCATTTTATGGTCTAAAAATTTAGCAACAATGAATTTCTTCAACCTAACATCTTCAGTTTTGTATTTCTTCTCAAATGTAGTTTATACTTTGTTTGACGTCTCTACACCACTATAGACGTTATACAGATTATCCTCCAGTCTGTTAAGAATAAAATTCTTGTGCAGAAAATCAGAATGCTTTCATTCGTTAATAACGGAAAGCGCTCATTCTCTAAAGTTTTATCAGACAGAATAGGAACATCTTCCTTAATGAACTTCTATAGACTTAAACTAGTCAAGTAGAAAAACATCTTCTGCTGCCACCGCTTGAATCAAACTCAGAAAATTTTTCATGTTTTTCCGTTGGTGCCAACGCCAGTGTTCGGCTTGTCGATGCATTATAAATCACACTCGGAACAGCTTGGTTCCCGTTATCATTAGTCATTTCTGTAAAAGAATGACACAAACAAACATTAAGATCACATAAATTTTAATCTCCAACGGAGTAAAAAACCATAATGGTTTTAATCTCCAGAACAATGAATATAACACAAATAAAGAAAATAAATACTGGATTCCTTAAACTTGTTAGTATACTGTGTTTGTAAAATAATTTTGGAGAAAATAAAATAATATATAAATAGAAATATAAATGAAACAGAAGTTAATCCGAGCCAACTGAGTTCATAATGTTTCCTTAAGGAATTTAATCCCCCTAGTAGCCAAAGTTGTGGATTATTTTCATCCAGGATAGAACGAATTACACATTCAAATCCAGTGTTTTAACGAACACAAAGTTTGGTAGCAAATCATATTTTTGAAGTTAAAACAATGCAGAAGAAAGGAGGAGAACTCAAAAAATCATATGGAAAATCTGAGAGAATGGAATTGTATTCATAGTAAAGGTGTTAATCGGGCGGGTTGGGACGGGCTAGAAAACAAACGTCAGCCCATACGGGTTCGGGGCGGGTTGTTATCGAGCTGGGGTTAACAGGTTGGTGGCGGTTGGGATTTTTTGGGTTCTATAGGGCCCGTACGGGTTCGAGTTTAACGGGCTCGGGCGGGTCGGGCTATATTTGTTTTTTTTTTAAAAATTAAGTTATGTGAACGTTGGCAACGGTCAAATTTTAATAGAAAAATAACAAATTTATATATTACGAGTTAACGGGCTGAATTGGGCTGTAGTTCGTTAAGAACCCGTTAAGGGCTTAATGGGTTGTAGCAGGTTCGGCTACCCGTTTAAAAAATTTAACGTTTGTAGCCCGTCCCCTGCCCAACCCGTCCCAACACGCATTTTTTGCTATAGTAGCGGGCTAGACCGGGCTTACCCGAGTTGAAGAAGGTTGTTAATGGGTCAGCCCGGCCCGATTAACACCTCTAATTCATTGCCAATGTTGAACTCAAAACTGAAGAGGTGCATGACTTCAGAATGACTATTTATGTAAAAGAGGCATAACATAAATGACTATTTATGTAAAAGAGGCATAACATAAATGACTATTTACGCAACAATAAATCGGAATTTGAAGAGGGACGTAAATTTTCAATTACAAAACCGAAAAACTGAAAAGGCAAAATAAAACATTTAATATCTCCATTGGATTTAATATTAATATTCCGTTGGATTTCTGTTACTATTTGTTATTAACAAATAAATTTGGTCCAAAAAATTAATCAATCAATTATTTGACTAAATTTGAAGCTGAAGCCGAAGGAAGATTAATATGATATATTAGATCATAATTTCATAAGATTAATATTTTATCAAATTTTCGTGAATCGGGTTTTTTATACTAGTATATATACAAGAAAGATGTTTTAGATGACACCCACACCCTCTCTTTCAAATAAAATATCCGTATATATCTACAGTTTGCTAAGATCAGTTTCCCGGACGAAAAGCCCGTGGAAACCGTAAGGCACTCGACGAGGTAATTTGACAGCAGCCACAATGTCAAGATTAGGGGACTTTGCATCCATGACCAAGAACCTTGACTCTCCTGTCTTCTCATTGTGCACATACGATACAACGTATCCATCGTCCTCGTCTGCTGCCGAGTTGTTGGGATCCTTTGCCACAAAATATGGCTCGCCCCCAAAGCAGCCTTCTCCAAATAATCGGCACGCCACTATGCAATCGCGCCGATCAGCTTCTGCTACTGATACGTCCAATTTCGCTATGCCTGCTATGTTTGGCATCGGGTCTCCAATCGCTGCATATACATACCTGTTGTAGTAGTAAAAATTGAAATCACACTAATTATACTACTATTTGAATACATGATGAGAAATCACCTTTTCTTTTCTTTTATCTCCACTGGAGTTTGGATTTTGACCTTTTGTGAGTTTTACTAACTTTATTAGTAATTATTAATTAAGTCACACCCTTGGGTGTATTTATGTTTATTTTTAATTTTTTTTTACCATATCTAGTATCATAGCTGAAGGTGCAACCTTTGTGCTTGTTACCGAATTAGTTGTATATAATTGTGTAAACTGTGTAAAGGTTCTTTTCCACTGTCATATAAACTCTATTAGTTATGCCAGTTTACTTGTGATCTAATTAATTAATTTGGTGATGAGATTTGTACGTACTTGTTCTTCTTCCCCACATAAGCCGGATTGATGACTCCAAAATCAAGATTCCTTGTCGACACTGGATGTCTGCTCACCATCCCACTCTTCAAATCTATCTTCACTTTCTCAACAGACGCATGTATCATATCCATTCTCTCCAGCGTATGCTCCACCGACAATATATTCGGCGCCACCATCACTATAGTATCCCCGCCATCTTCATCCCACGCATTAATCGCGTGTACGATATTAAACCCGGGCACATCGAACCACCTCATTTCTGACTCGTCCTTGGCATAACGTGGAATCACGCCAAGACGGGGAATTTTCCCCGAGTCTGAACTCACCGGTGAACCACCGGTGATGAACTCAAGTGGGTTCATTCCTATTTGTATGTCCGAGAATATCGCATATTTCTTTGTAACTGCAAAGTCATGAAGAAATGAGGGACGTGTCATAGAAAATATTGGCACATCTGGGGTTTTTGTACCATTTGGTTCGATTCTAAAGAAATTTAAAAAAGGAGGCATTGCACCGTAACGGAAAGCAAAAGCTTCGTTAGTATCAGGGTCAATTTTAGGATGTGCCGTCATGCTCATGAAAAGCTTTCCGTCAAAATCATAACGGCCGAGGGTAATAATATCACCATCTGGGTCTAATTTTACTGCATACGGTAAATCAGATTCACCAAGAGCGAAAAGTTTGCCTCCCAATAAAGCCAAGCTTGTGTTTGCTAGGCCTATGCCGTTAATGGGATTGAACTGTCCTGCAATCGCTCGAGCCGCGGTGATAGCACCACGCGCCGCCGAGGCTGTGAGACCGTTAAAACCGGAGAATACATTTGGGATAACCGGAGAACCAGCTTCACGTTCAATTTTGTATTTGTAAGTTTTGACGTATCGGCTGCAAAGTGTAGCTTTGCCTTGAGAAATTTTAATGGAATGAAGCATTCCATCTCCATCAAAAAGATGGTAAGGTCCACGTGGAAGATACTGAGGATTGGGACCATTTCGGATGTACGCGCCGTCAAGGCAAGGAGGAAGGGAGCCTACTACGACCTCACATTCAGTAGGAGGAAGCTCCTCCACCGGAGCGAAGTTGTTAGAAAGAATATACTTTGGATCCACAGAAGGTTTCAAAGGAGGATCAATGAAAGTGTTCACGAAATCGTCAAATGCATTGAAGATAACCGATGGAAATGATGGCTCTACTGTTTTTTTGGTGGTTATTGATTTTGTAGGTAATTGTCTTTTGGGAGTGGTAGAGGGTGATGGGGTTAGCTTTTCTTGTGGTTTTGTTCTAGTAGTTGTTTGTGGCCTTTCTTCAATTCTAACGGAGGAGACCTTAAGAGTAGGAGAAGATGATGTATTGGGAGAATAATTAGGAGAAAGAGGAGATTTAGGGTGTTGTGATAATGTAGAAAGGAAAGTGGAAGACAATGCATCCATTATGTTTCTTGTTTTCTTGAACAAAAGAAGAAACAAGATTTGATACTAAAGAGTAAAGGAATAAAATAATTGCTTGCATGAACTGAGGTCCCCTGGCCAATTTATACACTGTGTGGGATAAGAGTGAGTAATAAGGCAAAGGAAAGGGACTATTCATTTAGGGAACACCATATTTTCCTGACGTGGGGCAATAAAAAGATCGAGACTCCTCATCTACTCAACACCAAAGTTTCTTTTCACCGGACCAGCGGCGGATCCATAATTTATAGGTCGTGGGTGTTTCACTGATTTTAGTTTAAATTTTAGATGGCCAAACGTGATTATAGTGGGTGCTTATAATCAATTATTGAAATTTTTAGGTATTATTTATGAATATATTACATTATTTGGCCAAAGCCAATGGGTGCTTCGCACCCATATCTCCAAGTGTGGATCCGCCACTGACCGGACCAAATAAGGTGTTTAATTGTGACACTTAGTTTTGATATATAGTCACCTTTCGATTAATACATATTCATATCGCTTAAAGCTTATAAATTCTAAAACCCAACAAATATGGAACATCTAAATATCTTTTTTCCAAATTGTCCAAAGAGTCCTTTTTTATGAAAAAGGGGCTTGAGGCAGTTTTTAATTGATAGTCTTACGGATATATGTAAAATAAATCAAAACTTTGCCAACCTTTAACAATTAATCATACAACTTTAGCTAAGTGCATATAAAAATTGAGAATCCCATATAAATAATGAATCTTTACCTCTGAAAATCACGCGCAAAAAATCTTCTTTTATATTTTAAGCGTGATCTACAATATTTAATGCCCCATATCCCACTTGTGGGAATTTGCTGAGTATAATGTTGTTATTATATCTGCAATATTAAATGCAAGAGATAAATGAAATGTTGACGAAGCACAAAGAATATATATATATATATATATATATATAACATTCCAAAAACCTAAGCAAAAAGGGACCTTTTTCAATATAATGGGTATGGTTGAAATCCATTAAAAATATATGGATGAGTCAATCTGCATAATTCGAGGAAAATTTGAAGTGATTTGGACTAATTTATAATCAGAATTTGTAGCTAAAATTGAGTTTAAATATTTCTTTCCAACATATGATTCAAACATGTATCTCACATTTAGGTTTACGTGGATATACATTAGATACACAAGATATACGTAGTTGGTATACAAGTGATATAAGAAAGATACACGGGAGATACATTCATTCATATCTATCTTGTGTACTTCGAATTTGGCTTAAATTTTGATTCAAACCACCTAAAATATGTACCAAGTCTCAAAATTGAGATTCACGCTACTTAAGTGTACCCAATCTATTCTAACAACACCACTCGAAATAATTTCTAATTCGTAAATTAAATTTTTTTATTTCACGCTTAAGCAAGATTCAATAATTGTCCATGGCATTTTCAATTTAATCCTTCAACCCAATCTAACAATCTAACATTTAATAGCATTTCTAAATTGAATTAAGGTGTTCGATCCTTTATTTTCAACTTAAATGAGTTAGAATATTGCAATATTACGGAAGTTCAATGTCTCAAGAAGTTAGAAGGCCTTTATATTTTAGCAAAATAGACCTATGTTACAAATTGGTATTTGGGCTATTTTCGACAAATATTTTGTTTTGGGCCAGTTTTGGTTGAAGTGTTTATGGACTGATAGTTTGGATCGCTTTCCTTTTTAATTAAAAAAAGGCAATCGACTTTTTTGTCGAATGTCCGAAAGGTGTTTGCCCGTAAAGCGGCATAGTTGAATTTATAGCGTGGTTTATGGACAAGCGAATCGAATTGACCCAAAATGATAAGTAAATTAGAACAAAGATAAGATTATCAAATAAAATTAAACTAGATAACAAGCCTAGCTATGAATTTTGCCTTTTCGATTATAAGAGTGAATGCAATTTTCAAGTATTTAAAGTGAGCGTAATAAGACAATAGATTATAAGTTTTTGTGTACAGAGTTTCTTATGTTTACAATGGACATTAATCCCCCTATGACAAGATCCTCAAATCAAGCTCTTCTTGAACGAAAATAAAATTATCATTGATGGGTGCATAACGATTGGCCGTAAATAAGATATTCTCTTTAACGACTGCCAATTGAGTGTACCCGATGATAATGCTTTCAATCTTTGTTATCGGTTGCTCTGTCTTCAGGATTTGTCCAGCAATGACTGCACTCTTGCATCCAGGGTTAGCTGTTTGTTGACTCACATCCCACTTGTCTTTAGTTCCATGTGTTACTATGTCATTTGCCCAGCTGTCATTAGCCAATTTTACCTCATATAGATAGTCCTCCTACTTTACGGTGACGCAACTTGGTGTTACCGGAAAGTAGATGAGAATTCCTTACTTGGCAAAAGGGTTCATGAACGGCCTCTGATATTTGAGAGGACGCACGTCTTCTCATAATTAATGACCTGAATACATGTTACCCCATGAGCAAAATAATTTGCCGATTTTCGAAGTAATCATGACCATAATTTTTGTTGTTATAATTTTTCCACTACTCATCATTTTTACTCTTTACTTTCACAATGACTTCTTCTTATTCGAATTGCCTTAGAGCTCTTCTGCAATATTCAACTTTTTTGGTAAAAAATTTTCCTCATAAACCTGTCTTCTAACATTCTTATCTAGGAAAATGCTGGACTTCTCTTTGGTGGGGATCAACAGAATAACAAAACCAAAGAGGTTGACGCCGAGTGTGCACCTCCAACTATAAACACCATTATACGGCTTCACCTTAGCATGACATCCGACTTTCAAGAGCAAAAACCATCTTCAAACTCAAAAAGTGATAGGCTTTGGTCTATTCGTAGATATCCTTTTTCCATTAGTCCTTCTAGCATCCCTGTTGTGAAGGTGGAATGTAATTGGGGTAACATTGAAATCCTCACCCCGGATGCGATAGAGCGAGTTAACTACTCCAAGCTGGGGTTCATGTACATTTATACATATCCCTCTATTTTGGGTCATTTCACCTTGAGAGTGGGTGAATGAATTGACCCAATAATCTTAGAATTTTTTCACCGGTACCAAGTACACTTGGCTCAAGTAGGTCCATCCATATAGTGAATGGTAGCCTCCCTCCGCCAATTATGCATTGATACATAGAAAACTCTAATTCTCGCGCATATGATGAACCTCTACTCCCCGAAGATTTTCAGTGAGGGTGTGCTAAATCTGATGCAAAAAATCAAATAAATTCCAGAAGTCCAAAAATCCATTAAGGATTAGGATTTATTTTTCTTAAAGATTATGATTGTTCTTTCTTATTTCCTAGTAATTTAATTCTTGTTTTAGTAGGATTATATTTGTAGTTCTAGTCAGACTAGGATTGTTAGTAGGTATCCCATTCTTATTAGAAGTCTTTTTTATATTTTATTTAGGATATATTTTCTTAGCCTTATTCTTATTCTAGTTTAATTATAATTTCTTCCTTAACCTTACCAATTTCACTCATTATGAGGCATATTTAAAGGGCTTAATATGCTGAAGATAAGGGAAAAAGAATGAAATAAAAGATCAGTCACGTCTTTGAAGCAAGACCTTAGAAAAACTAATGATGCAGGATCAAGAAAGCTAAAAATCAAAGAAATTCAAGAAGTCCAAAAATTCATTCAAGATTAGGATTTCTTTTCCTTAAAGACTATGATTTGTTATTTCTTATTTTAGTAATTTTATTCTTATTTTAGTACGATTATATTTGTAGTTCTGGTCAAACTAGGATTGTTAGTTTTTATCATATTCTTATTAGAATTTTTTTCCTATTTTAGATAGGATAGGTTTCCTTAGGTTTTTCTTATTCTTTAATCAGGATTTATTTTTCTTAACCTAACCAATTTTACTAATTGTAAGGCCTATTTAAAGGGCTTAATATGCTAAAAATAAAGGTGGGTGATTAGTTTATCTAAGATCTTGCTTCAAAAACGTGATTGATCTTTTATGTCATTCTTCGTCCTTTATTCAATGCTTCTTGCAATCTTGCGGGATTGAGGAATGTGTGGATGAGGTTTTTTTTCATCTTACATTCTTCTAGGGTGAGTTTGAAAATCACTTTCGCTAGTTTTGTGAAAAACTTTAGTGGGGTGCTTTTATTTTTCTCTCTTCTTTGTCTTAGAGAGGTGCAAAACCTCGAAAGTACATCAATTTGGTATCAGAGCACAAGTTCCAAGTCCGAATTCTTGATTTGCTATATTATTCATTGTGTCACCAAACAAGAAAATACCATTGTCGGGATCGTTGTCAATGGATCTGCAATTAAAAGTTCATAAATTAAGAATTAGAATCCTTGAATGAAATAACGAAGAACTTAAAGTGCAACTAGATGAATTGAAGGAATCAATGGAGAATCTGACCAAATTAGTTGAAGGTTTAGTGTTTCAATATCAACTACCAATTACGACACAACACCTACAACCGCCACATCTACCATTTCTATATCCACCAATTCATTCACTAAGAGCTGAAAAGATTAAAGCTTACCAAGGCACCATGTGCATTATGATAAATATTCAGATAATCAGGGGTGTGAAGAGGACGAGTCAGGTGTGGTTTTCTTGTAAGCAATCTCGTATGTGTTTTACCCATACTTCTCCAAACATTCATTCTTCTTTATTGCTCCGACTTTTATGACACATATCAGTGCATCACTAGTCCACGTGACGAGTCTATTTTTTCACCAATATAGATAGTCCTCCCACTTTCTGAATATTTAGGAAGTGGTAAGTTTATTTATGGTGGGAATATCTTACCGCCTTTTCCCCACATCATTATTATGTTCCTCATAAGTGAAGAGGCGTATATCTCTTCCATTTAATGCTCGAGACTCATGTCTTGCTGTGATTAGCTTTGCAGTTTGCAACGTCTTTTCAGGGTTTTTGTGGTTGTGTCAGTTTTATGTGATAGTTCGACGATGAATGTTTATAGTGACGTTTTTTCGTATAAATACCTGCATTGTCACTTCTTCGGAAGTGCCCAGGCAAGCTGGCTTCGCTTCTACAGAAGGTGTCCCACTTCTGCGAAGGATGGAGCGCACCTGCATATCCTAGGCTACCCTTCATTGGTCACTTCAGTAAGGCTTGGTTCATTCCTGCAAGGCTTTGCTTGTTTCTATGAGCTCGTACCTGCGGCTGGCCAAGCGCATGTGCGATTATGATAGCAGTTGGGAGCTTCATTTGTTGCTCCCAATTTCCAACTTGGTCCGAACCTCGTCTGATTGACACTGCCCCCTCTCCCCCCCCCCTCCCGAACATACCAATAAGTTTGAAATCATAAAACATACTCGCTCGATCTTTCAAAACGCTTGAAACAAAATTAAAACTAACAATCACACCCCAAAACTAATTAAATCAAAATTATAAACTTCAAGTTCTTCAATTTACTTCTAATACTCCGAAATATTTTTAAACTACTCGGATTGATACCAAAATTTGTGTGCAAGTCTTAACTGATATTACGAAACTATTCCCGGTTTGAATTACATTTGGACCTCGATATCACTAAAATCCGCTTCCATCTAAATTTAAAGAACTTCTAAAATTTTCAAAGCACAAAATTCCACTATTAGGTGCCAAAACGCTCGCGGGTCATCCAAAATCCAATCCGAACATACACCCAAGTCCAAAAGCATTATAGGAACCTATTGGAACCTTTAAATCCTGATTCCAAGGTCGTTTGCTTAAAATAATGGCCAAAGTCAAATTTAGTCTTTTAAGGCCAATTTAAAGATCCGTGTGTTCCGATTTCAATCCGAATCCGCGAGTCATAAAATAGTAAAAGCGCATACATGAAGTCTTATTTAGGGTACTGGGTTCTAGAAAGCAAAACAACCGGTCGGATCATTACAATCGATCTCTTCTCCCCCGATTATAACATTTACCATCCTCTCTGGAGATCAGGGTTTGGTAGTTATTGCCTATTTTTCATATAACATTACTTTTCTTTCTCACTAAATAAGTCAGTGAGATGACTTTTTTTAGTAAATAATCAACCTCTGTTGATAGGAGCCTGTAATCTGTTGTAATTATATGACTATGATCATGATGGAATTTATACAAGAATTCCTAAACATATTTTGTTGGGATCTATTCTCATTTATTTTTGCCTGTGCACCTTATCACCCATACCTCTTATAATAACTACTAAGTTGGGCGTACTGAAGATGAAATTATAATCTCCTATTCTTAATCAAAATTTTTTATCGTTGCTCCTTGTTATATCCCGTTCCTTTTCAAATTGAGAAGAAGAACATGTCTCAATCTTCCTTGATCTCTAATCAAACCGTGTCTGTTCTATTTCTCATATGAGATCTCGCCCTCCTCCCCCTGCCCCTCCCCTGGGTCCCATATAAGGTTATTACTCACTTTTTTGGATCTCCTTTAATTCTAAGCGTCTAGATCCAAACCTTTGGTCCACCTTCGAAAACACCGTATCTTCTTCTATACACAACTTTGTGTTGTTTCTGTTATAGACGTCATACTAGGTAGTAGCTAGAAATTTTTGTACTCTTTCTTTTACTTCTTCTAAACATTTCTCATTCAAATTTCTTACAAATTCCATTGTTGCCTAATTATTAGGTAGACGAGGTAACATCATTCTTTCTTGCTGGAATTGATCCCCAATTTCTCTGAGTAATTCATATTCTCTTCTTTTACTTTGAAGATGTCGTCTATTCTTTTCTCTACTTTTTAAGCTTCTGAATGTACTTTTATGAATGAATCTGCAAGCTCAAAAAAAGATTCAATTGAATTTTCAAGTAAGAGAAAATACCATGTCAACGCCCTTTTTGTTAGGGTTTCACTAACTTTCTTCATGAATATTGATTTGATTACTTGCTCGGTTAAATCATTACCCCTGGCTCTTGTAGTAAATACGATAATATGATCTCTCGGGTCAGTAGTCTAATCATACTTGGAATTATCGGGCATTATGAACTTATGTTTGGTATAGGTAACAGCGTTGCACTTGACTTTTATGGTTGTCATGAATACTTATCAATATCCACCCCTTTGATCATGGGTAATACTCCATGTATCTGTTCTATCAGCTCGTTTTGTTCCTTGAGCTATTTTTGCAAGGCTGCTACTAGATTTTGTAAATTAGATTTTTTGGTGTACCTGACCCTCCGGCTCCAGAATTATTTGGTATTTCCCCACTTTCAGAATTTTCAAACCCTGAAGAGGGTTTTCGACTATTGTATTCACCGGCAGTGGAGCTTGATCAATACTTGGCAGCCTATTTCCGAAAGCACGCTAGGGCTTATCGTTCTGTTGGGCAATAAATTTTTTCAAGTAATCTTGCTCATTCGAGTGTTGGTTAACTTGTTGCCAAGCATTACGATTAGTAGATCTTACAGGTGAATTTTCTCGTGAATTCGGTGGAGTATGCGTGGGTGTGTTTTGTGGAGAAGTTCCTCCTTGTTGTCCATCTCCCACCTGAATAAATTCATTAATAGTAGACGTAATTTGTTGCTAAAGATAAAATATGCAAAGTGAAAAGATTACTAGATTTCTGGGTATCGAAAATAATTAATTTAACCAAAAACTAGCTTTTATGATCAAAGCAAATAATAGAATAATTCGTGTATCTAATAACCAATTTTACTTTACTTTTTCTAATATGGATGAATAAGAAATAATAAAAATAAAATATTGAGAGAATAAGGAAAGGGAAATCTTATTGATAATCGCAAATTCCTTTCAAGTGGTGAGAATAAGATTCTCCAATTAGTGGAAAATAAAGTATAAGAGACTAACATTATAATTTTTTGAACTACTTGATGATCTTGCAAAATAAGATAAGGCGAGTTTATATAGGGCCACAATATATATAACTGCTCTGCATTACTCACTACTAAAAAATTAGATTTTTGCAGCGGACAAATTCTACAGCTAAATAGAAAAATTCATCACAAATCTCATCTAGCGACAAATTAGCAACGGATTATTAAGAAATTATGTTATCTACGAGCGTTTTAGCAACAGATTAGCGACGACATTCGTAGCTAATTCCAATATTTTTCGTAGTGACTCAGTTCCCGCTTGTTGCTATTATTTATTTATATTGATTGCTTGTTACTTGAGTAATTTGTAATGATTATGATAATAATAGTCAATCTTGCATAATCAAGAATTATGTCGATTTCTTTCCATACTGGTGGCTATGAATGAGCCTTCCTTCCTTGTCATATTTAATTGTTCGTCCTGCACCTATCTTTTTTTCCCAATGGTTTCCTTATAAGTGTTTTACCCATACTTCTCCAGAAACTTTTATTTTGTGTCTCATTTAAATTACACTAGTTGTATGTGGCAATATTTTATCTCACCGTTTTGTGGATCTAGTGAACCCAGAAATATAAAATTGTGATCTACAATTTTATGAGACAAAAAAGAAACCTCATACAACTAATATTAATTATAGGAAACACAAAATAAAACTTTTCATACTTCTCCCGACCTTCACTCATCTTTAATGCTCTGGCTCTCATGAAATGTGTCACCGCATCATTAGTGCATGACGAGTCTATTATTCCATCAATACAGAAATGTCATAATCACACTGTATATACTACTTTTCTTTTGTGAGGGTTGTCCGAGTAAATTGTATTTTTTTGTTTAACATGCATGTTAATTCAAGTCTTAACCGAAACGACTCAACTAGGGTTGTGGTTGGGGTCGGTTCATGAGTGGTGCGGTTGCTGCAGCATAAGAGTTGAGCATTATTTGACCCATAGGCGGAGGACACCATAATATCTTGAAGAAAAAAATGGTGATAATCATTTTTACTTTTAGAATGGGCCTTGATTTTACTTCACTACTTTCCTTCTTTTTAAAAAAGAAGAAGTTAAACCACGTGTATGGTTCTCTGACAAAAGAAAATAAAATCGAGGACCACAATTTCATCTATCATGGTATCCAGGACCATGACCAGATGGAAAATTTGGAAAGCTACATTCTGGATTTGAACTGTCTGTCCTAATCACAATTATCATAAATAGCTGATGATATACACATATCGATCGACGAACGGCAGTAAGGTCATAAATCAATTTCTTGTCATTAAATTCGTTATATTGTTTCGAGTAAAATGATGAAAGTTCATTGGTATACATATACATATCGAACCAAATATCGATAATAAATTACAAAATCGAATATTATATATAATGAATAAGAGAAGGCCAAATGTAGTGTTCGTGTAAGCTGAATCAGTTAAGTTCTTGGTTGAAGGATATCTTAACATATTTATTTGGCGAAATACATAAACAGTCCCTTTAAGTTGTTCACAACGGTCAGTTGAACACCTTAACTTGTTATGTGACCAGATAGACACTTCAAGTGGCTCCTAAATGTATCACGTGAACAACCAAATCTCGCAAACTATTTGTGTGAGTTGCACTCACTAGTGACATGTCAAAATAACCAATTAAAGAATGACACATGGAATTTATAATAAAGTTTTGATAAATATAAGCTAAACACATTTTAAAATCTTTTTATTGTTAACCAACCCCCCTCCCCCCTCATCTTCTTCCTTCGCACTCTCCTTCCCCCCCCCCCCCCCCCCCCCCCCCCAAATAACCCCTCACACTGATCAGTAACCAAATTTTACACATGAAGGCTCCTAACACTTGAGAGAAAATTAAGCAAGCGGGTGAGTTCCTCCGGCGAGGCGGCAACGTCGAAGTGAGTTCCTCGAGCATAATCTTCCTCATCTCATTCCCAAATTCCTGTCGGTCAACGGTGCCGTTGTGGTCACAATCGAACTTCTTGAAGATGGAATCGTAAAGGCGGGTGAGTTCCTCCGATGAGGCGGCAACGTCGACGCCGAAGTGAGCCTCAATGAGGCGGAGAGACTCGAACGCTTTGCGAAGCTCGGAACGGGATAAAATGTTGTCGTTGTTGAGGTCCAAATCGGTGAATCCTTTATCAATTGCCTTTGCAAAAGCTACTTCGTCGTTCACGAAGTCTCAAATTGTTGATCCGTCTATGATCACCACTCCCATTTTTGTTTTACTGATTCAGAAGCTATTATGAGGTAGTGCTTGTGAAGTGGGAATATAATATAAGTAGAGCCGTCAATATAGGCTTGGCCCATTGGGCCAGCTCAGCTCAGCCCGTGATTTAACAGGGCTAGGCTAGAACTTTTTAAGCCCATTTAAAAATTAGGCTTTTAAGCCCGGCCCAAGTAAGCCCGTGACCCGCGGGGCTTAATTGAGGCTGGGCCGGACCGGCCCGTGGGTCTAATAAAGTTAAATATATAAAAATAAAAAGTATACTGCCTTTAGAGATGGAAAGTCAGAATTGGATCTTTACTAAGAGGAACCAAAACTTGATCTTGAGAAGTTTCAAGAGACAATGTTGTCATGTATTGGAAGGACAATTCTAGAAAATATCCCGATCTTTCAATTCAATGATGGTGCGTGATGTACTTAGCATTCTTATTACCATTATACCATCAGAATCAATATTTAGCATTGGTGGCGTGTTCTTATAAAGTATAGAAGATGCATTTATTATGAAAATTTTCAAATACTTGTTACTAATCGAAATTGGTTGTACACGTTTTCCCGAACTCAAACTGGTAATATTTTTTTATGTGAATTTATATATTATTAATTTTTAATATTTAGCTAATTAATATTGCATATGAATTGTAGATAAAAGTGAAGATGTTAAGACAACCTTGTCACAATCGGATTCAAATGTGGTTGATGAAGTAGTGGTGTTAGATATCTCATAAGCATCATGAACGTTCTCTTGAATAGTTTGTTTTAAGTTTTGACTTTCAGTGAATTAAATATAGTCTTGTCTTTTACTTTTTTTTAGTATTTATTATGATATATTGGAACAATATAAAAAGTTATTAAGTTTCACGAATTTTTTAACTTTTAAATAATTATCTTTTTTTAGGTCAGAACTTAAAGAAAAAATATTAAATTATATTTTTAAAAATGATAGGCCGCCCCGTGGGGGCCCACAGCCAACATAGGGCTGGGGTGGGCTCACCATTATAAGGCCCATCAAAATGGTGGGCCAGCCCAGCCCGTCAACTATTAAAGCCCACATGAGTTGTACTGGGCTAGCCCGGCCCATATTGATAGCTCTAGATATAAGTGGGGTGGTGTAATAGCGGGGTCCACATTAATTTAGTAGGAAAAAAAAAGGATAAGTCAACTTTAAAAATACGCGCTTATATGTAAGTGTAACACATAAAATTTGACATGTCAGCGTAAGGGGTTTAAGAGAATATACTTTTACCATGAAGATGTATCTATCTGGTCACATAACAAGTTAAGGTGTTCAACTGACCGTTGTGAATAACTTGGAGGCGTTGTTTATGTATTTCGTCTATTTATTTTGAATTTACTACTTAGTGGCTACATTAAGTTATAATCCCTCTGTTCAATTTATGCATGTGAACCTATTTGACTAGATTAATAAAATTAAGATAAAAGAGAAGATTTTAAACTTTTAGTGTAAAATGAGACTCATAAATTTTGTGTAGATATAAATCATTTCTTAAAAATAAATTATTTTCAAATATGAAAAAGGATCATTCTCTTTTGCACGGGTTAAACAGAAAATATGTTCACATAAATTTAAATAAAAAATTCAATTTATCATGAACAAATAATAAAATTAGGTGATAATGTAAATTAATAAAGATTACATTACTAAAAAAAAATTACATGTAACCAAATCTGACGTATTTATTGATTCAATGTAAAGACTAATTGCATATAAATTCTTTTTAAATTATAAGTGCAAAAATTCACGCAACAGATCTAGGGTGTTGTGAAAGCATCCATTATTTGTCTTTTAGAAGAAGAAGAAGAAGCTGCAAGAATGGAAGACTGCTCAACTATCTGAAGTCCCACGGCAATGGAAAGAGACTATTCATCTATATGGAGCATCAGAATTTATTGATTTAGTGCATAGGAAACAGACCATTTTTCTATAAATAATGACTTTATTCTATTATTCGTATCCCCTTAATATGTCTGACATGTAATATCATTTTTTATCTTTTTTTTTTTATGGTACATAATTTTTGATTTTCAAGGAGTTAACTTCATTCTTTCTAGAGTTGCCCTTGAGTAAAGAGCCTAGGAGTAATTTGTTATATTTCTATTACAAAATACATACTTTATTCATTGACCATGTACCCAAATCCCTCTTATGCGAGAATAACATTACACATAAAAACTTTTGGTATCAATTACACACCACTTTAGTGTTTGACCACATATAGTTAAAGATTAATATTACACACGCGAATCAGCATCTGACAGAAATCGAGAAAAAAACATGAAAAGAAAACCCCCGTCCCCCCTCCCACCCCTCTCCTCATCTTCCCAAAAAAAAAAAAAAACTTAAAAGAATCCCCCCCTCGTCATCTTCTCCACCACCACCATACTATCACCAACTTCCAACACAAGCACATTCTTCCCAAACTATAAATTTAATTCTTTGCCGATTAATAAATTTTAACAATATGCAACAAAAATCCTTATACAAATTTCGAATTCAATTTCAAACCCAAACTTCAAACATGTTAATGGTATTTTTGAATTTTATCAAAATCAATCGCCAAATTTTTAGCATATTTTTATTAAATTTTTACTCAACAATAATCACAAATTCAAATAAATTTTTTAGGTCATGGAATACCAAAATCAACAAGACTCGATTAAATTTTCAAGCTTTTTAAAAGGTCAATAGTTATGATTTTTACAAGACCCAATAGCTCCCATGCATTTTCTTCTTCTTTTTCTTTTTCATCTTAGTCATGGGGATTGGAGAGGCGAAACATGAAAGGGCAGACAAAACTAGGATGAGGGTTAGGGAAGAAGACGAACATGAAGGGAGGAGGGGAGCGCTAGGTTTTGGGATTGAGGAAGAAGACATGGGTTGATAATTTTTTTTGTAATTTAAAAAGGAAATAGTTAAAAATAATAAAAATAAAATAAAAAATTAATTAATTTCAGATGATTTTTTAGTTTTCACCCCTCTTTTATGTGTAATACACGCGTGTGACACATGTCAAAAGAGGTGTGCAATTTAAAGTGGTTTTCGTATGCAATACTATTTTCGTGTTTAAGAAGTGTGTAAGAGTGATCTGAGTGCAAGGTCGATAGGTAAAGTATATATTTTACCTATTCTATTGAACAAATTAAGGTGAATATTATTAATTTTATTGTTAATTAATACTAAGATGTGAATTTTTTAATATGTGTGGAAAAAAAAAGTATTGTGTTGGAGTGAGTAGTAATTTGCACCTTTTTCATGTTACAAATACCAATAAAAAAAAATAGATTCTTAAGTGTGGGTAACCCAACTCCCACCATTATTCTCATTGAATCAATTAAGGACCACAGCCACATGGCAAGACAAAGCCAGGCAGATTTTGACCTTCAGCTGAACGTCTTGATTCTTGACAATTGCCAATGGTAAATAGCCCAAGATGTCTGCATGTAAGTGGAAATTTGCTATCACTAATCTTTTAAAAATTTAAATTTGTGGATTGTGAGTAAGATAAAGGAGAACCAGAAGAGAAAAATATCTTTTGTTTCCTGTGATTAAAAAGACATGGATTATTGAAATTAGAAAAAACTTAGTCATGCTTGGTTAAAAGATAGCTACTTTATTGCCTTGACCAAAGTTATGCGGGATCATTACTATGTTCATTCCGGAGATTAACCACCTTTATGTATTAATGATAGAATCGTAAGCTATGTACCATTACTAATATAAACGATTACCTGTGAAATATTCGTTTCTACGCATTGTCAACAGATATAAATTCATCTGATAAGTGATATGGAGTCCTTGGTAGAGACATTTATGTTAAAACTGTTTCTGTTATAACTTGAATTCACTGAGTTTAAAATGAGTGAAATTTTATTTTATTATATATCTTTTTTACATATTTGTATAATTTGATTCAGTAGGGATGAATTCAATTGAACTCGTAGTACTCAACTAAATCAGTTTTTGAGGTAAAAAATCTCTTTTATTATTGTCATCAAGCGTATGATACAACAATTCAATCTCATTTATAGCCTCTCACATTCTTTCGCTATAATTTAGGAATTTGTGGTGTCACATTATTTAATCAAACGACGTTCTAATAGCAGGGCGGGGTTAACTAGAGCATAGTTAATTCCAAGTTTGTCAAATATAGTAGCTTTGATCCAAATTCAATATTTATCATAAAAATTCAATGAATATATATAACTTAGTAATATATAACTCATTATCATAAAGGACTAAAACAACAAACTCATAAAATTCAAATCTTGACTCTGCCTAATAGCAAAAGCTAACATCCACGATGTCCCATGTTTTCGCCAAGAGTGGATAAGACCACACCAAAATATCTATAGGTGGAAATTAATGTAAGGTCAAGTAGTTTTTTTCTGGTGGGGAAACCAAAAACAGAAAACCTAAAATTTTATTGGTCAGTCATGCAGCTTTCTATTAGCAGTAATGGAGAGTGTCTACTAGCACGAAAGCCTCGATCAAATATCTTGAGACTTGAGGACATATCTGAATTTAGAGGCTGGCATCTTAACTTCTCCAAGAAACGATGTGTGCATATTGTTGTTAGTTATTGATTTGGTAAGATGATATATATTGGATAGGTTTGGCTTCTTTCTTGGACCACTTGTAAAATAAGTCTTGTTTCTTATGTCCAAATCAATCAAAAATCATCACTGTCTTGATAGCATATAAGCCAAGCCCACTTGAGGAAATTTCTTCCAAATGGTGTCCCCCCAATTATCTTTAGGTAGATTCTTGGAAGATGAACTCCCTATCAGCTATTGACATTATAAACTCGGGTCATTTATTTTTATAAACTCGGGTCATTTGGTACACAGGATTAGGTGAGATAAAGGTGTGGTATTAAATTTATACTATATATATTTGGTTGACGTATAAATTTATCCCGGAATAACAAACATAGTATAAACTTAATCATAGACTTAATCTTGAATATCCCATCTTATCTCACACTTATCCCATCAAAATTTGTATTGTTTTATCCCACCTCTTATGTGGAATAAATTAGTTTAGGGATTATAATTCAGAGATAACTTAATCCGCGTACCAAACGATCACTTATTAGAAACACAAAACTTGTATAGATAATTAAAGTCAAACAGATGGGTAGTAGTTGATTTGAGCCATGTATTTTAGAACTAGATGTTCCTCTCTATATCCTTTCCTCAAGATAGCGACATTAATGGGACAACTATTACACACTTTCTCGCTCAGCAAAATTGTATGTTAGAAATGACAAAAGGGTGTGTTTATACGGGCAGGTTATAGAGAAAGCCTAACTGTAATTGTAAATAAGAAAGTTTGATAGGCTTCCGTTACAGCTTTATCAATACAAGCCTATACTCATTGCCTTATCAAATCCACCAAATACATAACAAGCGCGGTGAATCAATATCACATTTATAGATGTACTCTTGTTTATGAAACCTTCAATCCTCAAAGATTGAGAAAATAGGTAGACCAGCTGAGAGAGCAGATGATCATTGATTAAAGGATTGTGAATGAACGAATGGATTGCCACGATCCAGAATTCTCACTTTCGGGATCGTGATGACGCCTAATAAATTACTTGCTAGGAAAGCCAACGTTAGAGAACAATTAAGTCCATTTTTATTCAATTTCTATAAATAGTCATTTCAAAATTAAATAAAACAGAGTTCGGAGTAACATAAATGCCCACAACATCTACTACAATCCAAATTTGGAGTCACAACTCACGAGCTTCTAAAAGTTTCTACAAACATAGTCTGAAAGAAATACACCTGCATTGAACGAAGAAAACAGTAAAATAGGGAAAATGGAAGTGGACTTCAATGTCTGCGAATGCCAGCAGATTTACCTCGAGCCTCCAATGAGCTAATTCGTGTTGTTACGCCTCATGAACAACTGGGGCCAATCTCAAAGTTTGCACAAAAAGTGCAGAGTGTAGTATGAGTACAACCAACCCCATGTACTCCGTAAGTGTCAAGTCTAACCTTCACGAAGTAGTGACGAGGCTATGACAAGACACCCACGTAATAAACCTGTGCAGATAATAGTATAAGTACGGGATATCAAATAAAAGCTAAACCTACGTACTATTGGGAGGGGGACAAGCTAAAGGGGGTACAAGATACGAGAAATACAAAACAAATGCTAACCAGAACAGTCAATATGCCTCGAACCAGTAAAAACAAATAAGCACAATGAAAGAAGTTGCACGGCATCACCCTTCGCGCTTTTACTTTCAACCTCACAATGAAACAATGATATTGCACAGCATCACCCTTCGTGCCTTTACTCTCACTTTTAGTATAAATTAATAAGTATGGCACGACATTATCCTTCGTGCATTAACACTCGTAACGTGGCACGGAATAACCCTTTGTGCGTTAACACTCACAATATGGCACGACATTATCCTTCGTGCATTAACACTCGTAACATGGCACGGAATAACCCTTTGTGCGTTAACACTCACAATATGGCACGACATCACCCGTCGTGCATTAACACTCACAATATGGCACGACATCACCCTTCACATATTAACAGTCTCTCTTACTATAGAATAATAAACAAGTAATAATAGGGAGATAATATCAACAAGAACAAGGCTTACTTCAACAATGGTTCCACAATACCAATTTCAACTTTAGAAACAATACTTAATTATCACAAAAGCGCATAAACACGGTAAGAACAATCGATATAATGAGTAACTAGTCTAAGCATGGATAACGTGATCAAGTAAGTAAATTAATTACAAGGAACAATTCCACCCGCATGCTTAGCAACAATGCATAAGAACTCGTCACCTCACATAAACCTAGTACCCAACATATAAATATGTAGCAATGAGACAAACACGTCCTAATCCCTCAAGTCAAGGTTAACCACAACACTTACCTCGCTCCAAGGATAAATTTGAAGTTCAATCACAGCCTTGCCTTTCAAACAAGCCTCTAAGCCGATAGAATAAATCAATTATTTCTTGTCCTTAAATTCGTTATATTGTTTCGAGTAAAATGATGAAAGTTCATTGGTATACAGATACATATCGAACCAAATATCGATAGTAAATTACAAAATCGAATATTATATTTCTATTATATAGAAAATGAATAATGGTTGACCAAAGGCATATATATCATTTCATAAAAAAATTTATATTTGTATTTCTTAAATGCAAAATACATGTAGACCTCATTTTCCTCTAACCACAACTCTCCTTTAAATGCATTATGCATGTGTTGATTAGATAATTTGTGGAGTGCGAATGTTCATTTCCATTTTTTTTTTCATTTTTGGAAAATTATTAATTTTGTTTTATTCAAATAAAAGTTTTCATAAAGAAAATGAACTTAATTTTTAAATAATACAACAACAAAAAGAAGTATCGATATTTACAAATTTTTTATATTTACCGATACTATCATAAAGCAATTTTAAAATAAAAATTAAATGATTTTCATTTAACATATTATTTGAAGACAATTTCAACTAAATATTTTTATATTCAAATGTAAATTTAAAAAATATATATCAAAGTGAAGCAATCAATTTCATATCCAAGTGAAGCAGGTAATCCTAACCCGGTATGGTTCACGTAATACAATTAGGGCAGTTAAGACAGATAAAGCAATTTAGTCAAGTAGATATACTTCTCTAAGCTACATCACGTTTAATACCCAAACAGTGTAAGCAAGGAAAGGAGGAACACTATTCAATGCTATTTTTAAAGAAAAATCAGATTTCCAAAAATTAGCACTAGTGCGCTCCCGTCACCTCACGCACAAGGCATTTTAATTACCACAATATCAATCTTAAGGGGAAATGTCCCCTACACAAGTTTAGACATGCCGCTTACCTCGAATCGGCTCTCAAATCAACTCGACATCACACGTTTGCCACGAGTATCCGACTCCGAATGGCCCAAATATATTCAATCAAGTACATATCATAAATAACATCTCAAACAACTGATTCTACGATTTAATTCAAAGTTAAGACGCAAAATTAGGTAAAATGACCAAAAGGCCCTCAGTATAATGTCTCAGAATCGGGTGAAATTAACATTTCAGAACCCTCGTACTCTCACGAGTCTAACCATATAAAAATCTCTCAAATCGGATGTCATAAACCCACTCAAAACTCAATAATTTGGTCTATGAAGTTTTATAAAATTTTCATTCAAAATGTGAAATTAAAGGTGGAATTTACGCTTTGATTAGTGGGTTACAAGAAAAAAAGAGTTTAGAATCATTACCCAATTAATGTCTCTGAAAAACCCAAGAAATTTCGCTCAAATCCGAGCTCTTAAGCTTGAGTTTTGGTAAAAATGGCTAAACCCTCGTTTTGAAATGTTTATATCTGCCCATGTACTTAATACATCGCGAACGCGTAGGAGTTATCGCCTTTGCAAAGAAGAAAAATGAAGGTTATTCGAATTGCTCTATGTAAACGTGTGGAACAGCACATGAACGTGAAGGCTGGGACTGGCAAAGTTACATGAACGCGAGCTAATGCATGCGGACGCAAGGAAGGAAATAGGCACATTCCTCAGTGCCAATAACACTACACGAACGCGAAGATAGAAAATGGTAAAGCTTCACGAACGGGGGAGTACTGAATGAGAACTCGAAGCGTTAACTGGTCTTCCTCCAAAATTTACTCTACGCGAACGCATGGAGGAGGACGCGATCGCAAAGAAGAAAATAGGTCTGCGATAGCTGAAGCAAAAGCTGCAAATTTTAAATAACTCAAAATGCCCCGTTGAGCATTTCGAAACACACGTGAGGCCCCCAGAACCTCAACAAAACCTATGGACATATCCCATAACATTATTGAAACTTATACCAATCCTTAAAAAACAACATCGAAAACTCGAATTAATCAAGGATTAAGCCTAAGAACTTCAAATTTCCTCAAAATATGCTTTAGATAAAAACACCTAACCAAAACACGTCCGAATGACCTGAAATTTGGCACACACATCCAAAATAAAGTGACGGAGCTATTGCAACTTTCAAAATTCCATTTCGGCCCTCAAATCAAAATCTCAATATCGGACTAGAAACTTTAAAATTTCAACTTTCGGCATTTCAATCCTAAATTAGCTACGGACCTCCAAAACACATTTCGAACACGCTCCCAACCCCAAAATCATCTAACGAAGCTAACGGAACCATCCAATTTCTGTTCGGAGATAGTCGTTACACTATTCTGACTATGATCAATTTTCCAACACTTAAGCTCTCATTTAGGGACTAAGTGTTCCAAAACTATCCAAAACTCAAAACCGAACCTCCCGGCAATTCAAAATAGCAGAAATAAACTTGGGGAAAGTAGTTAATAGGGAATCGAGGCATAAATTCCAAAAATGACTGGCTGGGTCGTTACATATCATGGCATATTCGATCTCTCCTGGGCCTCATCTGGCTAGTGGACCAAAAAGGACCTCCTGAACAATGCCCTTTTGAGCAAGCTAAATCAGATAGCTTTGGTGCATAGGGTTCTGAATTCTTTGGGATCCAAAGGTAGTTTTCTTGTCTTTAAGTAGTCTATGTATTTGTTTCTCCAATCCTAAGTTATATTCGTTCAACTTACTTTGGGATGACCTTCTTCTACCACCGATTTCATTAGTTGTACTACTGCTCCCAAATAGAATTCATCGGAATCGACCGACGACCCCAAGTTAGGCAGTGCATCGGCCTTATTATTTTGATCTGAGGGTACATGCTGCAGGTTCCTTTCCGTGAATTGATGTAGGGTTACCTGTATTTTTTCAAGTACCTTCACATTCGTTCTTCTTTTACTTTGAACGTCACGTTAACTTGATCTACCACGAGGAGGAAGTCGCACTTAGCTTCTATAAGCTCAGCCCCAAGGCTTTTAGCCAAATCTAGACCAGGAATCATGGCCTTATACTCGACCTCATTGTTAGTCAATTTCATATTTCCAATAGATTACCTAATTACATTTCCTATTGTGGTTTTAATACGATACCGAGCCCAGACCCCTTCATGTTCGAGGCATCATCTATGAAAATGGTCCAGATTCGCGAAGTGGTCCCCGAGGTTAATAGTATTCCTTTCGATTGCGGGTATTAAGTCCAGCGTAAAGTCAGCCATGAAGTTTGCCAAAATATTAGATTTTATGGTGGTTCGGGGTCGATACTCGATATGATACCCACTAATTTCCATTGCCCACTTGGACAATTGGCCCGAGAGCTATGGCTTGTGAATGATGTTCCTTAGTGGGTAAAAGGTCATGACACATATGAGGTGGTATTGGAAGTATGGCTTTAGCTTCCTGGAGGCGCTTAGAAAGGAGAATGTCATGTTTCCATGTGAGGATACCTTGATTCGGCCTCACCTAGATTTCTACTGAAATAGAAAATAGGAAATTGCATACCTTCTTCCTTTCGATCTAAGACTCTAGTTACCGCCACCTCTATAACCGCCAAGTAAGGTACATCTATTTGTTTTCCTTTGGAGTGTGCAGCAGGGGTGGACTTGATATGTACCATTTGAGTTCTTCCAAAGCTTGCTATCATTCTAGGTCTAGGAAAAGTTATTCTTCTTGTTTAACAGTGAAAAGAATCGATTGCTTTTGTCAAAGGACCTCAAGATGAACCATCCCAAAGCGGATATATGTCTAGTTAGTCTTTGAACGACCTTGATGTTGTCCACCAAGGTGATGTTCTCTATGGCCTATATTTTGTTGGGGTTGATCTCGATTACTAGATTAGATACCATGAACCCGAGAAATTTGCCCGATTCGACCCCCAATGTGCAGTTCTCCGAGTTTAGCTTCATGTTGAATTTCTTCAGTATGTCGAGGTCTCCTCCAAATTTTTCAAATGGTCCTTTGCTCGTAGGTAATTGACCAACATATCATCAATATAAACTTCCATAGATTTTTCTATTTGTTCTTCGAACATCCTGTTTACTTGGTATTAGTAGGTGGCATCGGCGTTCTTTAATCCAAATGGCATTACATTGTAATAGTAGATCCCGAATTTAGTGATGAAAGAAGTATTTTCTTTATTGTATAGGCCCATCCAAATTTTGTTATACTAGAGTAGGCATTGTGAAAGCTGAGTATCTCGTGCCCGACCATTGCGTCGATCATTCGATCGATGTTATAGGAAAAGGGAAAGAATATTTAGGGCATGCTTTGTATAGGTCTTTGTAATCTATACACATTCTTAGCTTATTCTTTTTTTTAGGTATTACCACTACGTTAGCTAACTAATCTGGGCATTTAACTTCCCGAATGAATCCTATTTTTAAAAGTTTGGATACCTTATCCTTGATGAATGCATGTTTGATCTCAGACTGTGGCCTCGTCTTCTTCTTAACTAGGTGGAACTTTAGGTCCAAACTAAGCTTATGGGTGGTTACCTTTGGGGGAATCCCTGTCATGTCAACATGGGACTAAGCGTAATAATATGTGTCAGATTTAAGGAAATCAATATTTTTTTCCTAAGCTCGGGGTTTAACCCCATACCCAGTTACCTTTTGATCTATAGGTCTTCAATTAATATGACTTCATCCAATTCTTTGACCATAGATTTAGTACTGTCAGTGTCATCAGGAGCTATGAACGATCTCGAGACTCTATATTCATCCTCCTCATCTACTCCTTGGTCCTCTGATTCTGTCGAGTCCAGCATCAGTGATTGCTATTTAATTTCTTCTTTTCTAGTTGGCTCGCAGTCCTTGATATCGAAACCATGTGCACTAGGATTACCTCATCGACAACAAACATCTCCTTTGTGACCGGCTACTTTCTATTGACCGTCTTGACTCCTCCCGGTATAGGGAATTTCAGTTTCTGGTGCAAGGTCGAGGTTACCACCCTCATGTTGTGAGACATTTCGAATAGAGTTACTGGCACGATTATCTCCCCTTGAGAAGTTTTGCATGCTATGTTAAATTCGTTCAACACTCGGAATACTGGCACTATTTGGTCTTATAACCCCAATTGCTCTACAACCCTCAATCTGATGATGTTGGTCGAGCTACCTTAATCAATCAACACGGGTTTAACTCAAGATTTATTGCTAAGTACGGATATTACGCCTTATTGTGAGGTTGCACAATTCCTTCGACATCCTCGTTGCTGAATGAAATGGTTCCTTCCGGGACATAATCTCGGATGCATTTTCCATTGTGATAGATACTTTCATGTGCTTTATTATTAGAACTTAGGGGAAATTGACCCCTCCGATGATCATGTTGATGACGTGCAGAGGATCCTCTTGTTCGATATGTTTGTTGGCGTACCTATTCCTGAAGTGGTGTTTTGTTTTATCACCCAAAAACTCTTGGAGGTTCCCGTTGTTGAATAATCGGAAAACTTCTTCTCTAAGCTGTCGACAATCCTTGGTCAGGTGACTAAGAGTTCCATGATACTTACATATTATGTTAGGATCTTTTTGGTTAGGGTCGAAAATGGTCGGGGCTACTTGATCTCTTTGGTGTGCCCGATGGCTTATATGATACTGGCAGCATCAACGTTGAAGTTATACTCTGATAAAATCGGTGCTTCCCTACTCCTGAGCACCCTACCTAAACCATTTTTTCTCATCAGACTTTGGTCACTAGGACCTCGATCACCTCTATTATCATTCCTTGCGGGGTGATGCCCGACCTATTTTCCCTTCGGTCCGTGTTGTATGCTTGGTATCGATCCTGGATCGGTCTTGGCTCATGATCAACGACTCTTTTAGACCCGTCATCGACCCTGATAGGATAAATAAACCCAAAAGGAGATCCAAATTGGTCGTCCTCGACCTGGACCGAAGGAAGAGGTCTCCTGTACAATCTCTAACCCAAGAATCAGTCTCTCTCCTACTTCATCCCAGCATCAGTGACCTTTAACTGGTGCCTGTTGTGGACGTCAGCCCAAATCACCACCGAGTATTCTACCAAATTTTGTTATAGCTACTGAGAAGCCAAAGAGCTTCGGGGGTTAAGCCCCTGAGTAAATTCCTGAACGACCCAGTCATCTGCCATCGGAGGCAGGTCTATCTGTTCCATTTGGAACCATGACACGAACTCCCTGAGCATTTTATTTTCATTGTCTCTTTGTTTAACTTTGAAAGGGTCTGACTTTCTGGTCTCGAGCTTGAGGCTGTGACGTGGGCTTTTACGAAAGAATCTACAAGCATATCAAATGATTCAATAGAATTTAGGGGTAAGTTGTGATACTATATCATTGCTCCTTTGGACAAAGTTTTCGCAAATTTCTTCAGTATATCCGACTCAATTTCGTCATTTTCCAAGTTGTTCCTTTTGATTGCGTATGAATAGGAGGTCACATGCTCGTTCAGATCTATGGATCCATTATATTTGAGGATATTGGGCATAGGAAACCTCGTTGGGATCGTCTTCTGTGCCGCGCTCGAAGGAAAAGGCTTCTGGATAAATTTGTTGGAATTCAGCCCCATCAATATCGGGGGTGCTCTCGGGATTTGATTGATTGTATGTTTCCACCTTCTTGTCATTGTTCTTAATTTTCTTCTCGCCTAAGTCTATTTGTTTTGTTAATGCTTCACGAATTTTTATTATCTCGGGATTGATCCCGGGCTCGGCTTCACCCGGTCTCTCGGTGATCTGTTCGTTTCTTTGGGTGCTTTTTCGAGATTGTTCGGGTTCGACCCTGCTGGGGGTGTGGCATTGATTTTGTAGCTGTGTTATCGCCACCTATTGAACCTACAACATTTCAAAAATTAACTGTAGGCTTACACCATCACATTTGCCTTCGGGCGCTTCTCGAGGCAGCTCGGGGTCCCTTACGAATGCTATTTTCGAGATCAATTGGAAATTTAACGTCGATGGCCACCTGCGAGTTAGCATCAACCGGATCGAAAACTGGGAAATCGTTGGGATCAGCAAGGG
>JASVEL010008012.1:0-29396 GCA_032618575.1 Nicotiana noctiflora
AGGCAACAAGGACACAGATGATTGATCTACCAAACAAGGAGAAAATTCTTAATCAGCCTTAAAAGTTTGCCCTGTATTGAACCACTCGTCTACACCACTACAAAATAGGATAGTCCCTTTTGTTGATTCAGACTCATAGCAACGAGATGTGCAAGCCCTCATATCATAGCAATCATAAATATCAAGCATATAACGATCGTTTAAATTGAAATTAATAGGCATAACTAGTGTTTGACCAAAAACAAACTTATCACTTGAAACCAAGCTAGCAGAAAGATCCATAATCAGAGGTGCAAATTGAATGAGTTATTGGTCGGCATTTTGTTGTGGAATTTTGGAAAACACCTGGTCCGCCCTGACTTGTTCAGATATTCCAATTCAGATTTCATCCTAGAGGTAAGGGCTGTTGAAAAGGCCTTAGTGAGGTAATCTTTTCCCACAAATATTTCATTCTTCCTTATTACAACCTTATCAGATACAAAAATATAATTAAACTGTTCTTTACAAGAAGTCCAGTAGAGACTCAGTTCTTCCTAATCTTAGGAACATGAAGGACGTTGTTCAAAGTCACCACCTCGCTAGAAGTCATAATTATAAATATATTCCAACATTCTTCAATTTTGGTCGTTGCAGCATTTTCCATAGAAAGCGTCTCTTCAGGTCCAACATGAGCATATATAGAAAATGCTTCTTTAACAACACAAATATGGCGAGTGGATCCAGAATTAATCCACCACTCCTTAGGATTTCCTATCAGGTTGCATTCAGAAAGTATAGCACACAAGTCATCAACATCCACATGCTTTTCAACCATGTTTGCTTGACCCTTCTTCTTGTCTTTCTTCGGAGCACGATAATCTGTAGATTTGTGTCCAGCTTTTCCACAGTTGTAGCAATTTACACTGAACCGCTTCTTGCTTTGGTTGCTTTTTCGGTCCAGAAGCATGCTTCCTCTTTCTCTTATTTTGAGAAGTATCCTCAATAATGTTTTCTCCCATTATTATTGAGTTTCCACGGCCTATCTTTTTAGAATCTTTGTTGACCTCTTCGATTCTCGACAGAATAATATCTTCAAGGGATGTCTCCTTGCGTTTGTGTTTCAAGTAGTTTTTGAAGTTTTCAAAGAAGGCAACTTCTCAATCATCGCTGCTACTTGGAATGCTTCATTGATGAGAAGACCTTCAATAAAAATTCTGTTAGTAAAAATACTAAAAGGATTACCTTTAACATCAGTATTAATTCGATTTATACCTTCGGCAAAGAAATCATGAATAATCACTTGTAATTCATGTACTTTGGTAATAACAGACTTGCAATCTACCATTTTATGGTCTAAAAATTTAGCAACAATGAATTTCTTCAACCTAACATCTTCAGTTTTGTATTTCTTCTCAAATGTAGTTTATACTTTGTTTGACGTCTCTACACCACTATAGACGTTATACAGATTATCCTCCAGTCTGTTAAGAATAAAATTCTTGTGCAGAAAATCAGAATGCTTTCATTCGTTAATAACGGAAAGCGCTCATTCTCTAAAGTTTTATCAGACAGAATAGGAACATCTTCCTTAATGAACTTCTATAGACTTAAACTAGTCAAGTAGAAAAACATCTTCTGCTGCCACCGCTTGAATCAAACTCAGAAAATTTTTCATGTTTTTCCGTTGGTGCCAACGCCAGTGTTCGGCTTGTCGATGCATTATAAATCACACTCGGAACAGCTTGGTTCCCGTTATCATTAGTCATTTCTGTAAAAGAATGACACAAACAAACATTAAGATCACATAAATTTTAATCTCCAACGGAGTAAAAAACCATAATGGTTTTAATCTCCAGAACAATGAATATAACACAAATAAAGAAAATAAATACTGGATTCCTTAAACTTGTTAGTATACTGTGTTTGTAAAATAATTTTGGAGAAAATAAAATAATATATAAATAGAAATATAAATGAAACAGAAGTTAATCCGAGCCAACTGAGTTCATAATGTTTCCTTAAGGAATTTAATCCCCCTAGTAGCCAAAGTTGTGGATTATTTTCATCCAGGATAGAACGAATTACACATTCAAATCCAGTGTTTTAACGAACACAAAGTTTGGTAGCAAATCATATTTTTGAAGTTAAAACAATGCAGAAGAAAGGAGGAGAACTCAAAAAATCATATGGAAAATCTGAGAGAATGGAATTGTATTCATAGTAAAGGTGTTAATCGGGCGGGTTGGGACGGGCTAGAAAACAAACGTCAGCCCATACGGGTTCGGGGCGGGTTGTTATCGAGCTGGGGTTAACAGGTTGGTGGCGGTTGGGATTTTTTGGGTTCTATAGGGCCCGTACGGGTTCGAGTTTAACGGGCTCGGGCGGGTCGGGCTATATTTGTTTTTTTTTTAAAAATTAAGTTATGTGAACGTTGGCAACGGTCAAATTTTAATAGAAAAATAACAAATTTATATATTACGAGTTAACGGGCTGAATTGGGCTGTAGTTCGTTAAGAACCCGTTAAGGGCTTAATGGGTTGTAGCAGGTTCGGCTACCCGTTTAAAAAATTTAACGTTTGTAGCCCGTCCCCTGCCCAACCCGTCCCAACACGCATTTTTTGCTATAGTAGCGGGCTAGACCGGGCTTACCCGAGTTGAAGAAGGTTGTTAATGGGTCAGCCCGGCCCGATTAACACCTCTAATTCATTGCCAATGTTGAACTCAAAACTGAAGAGGTGCATGACTTCAGAATGACTATTTATGTAAAAGAGGCATAACATAAATGACTATTTATGTAAAAGAGGCATAACATAAATGACTATTTACGCAACAATAAATCGGAATTTGAAGAGGGACGTAAATTTTCAATTACAAAACCGAAAAACTGAAAAGGCAAAATAAAACATTTAATATCTCCATTGGATTTAATATTAATATTCCGTTGGATTTCTGTTACTATTTGTTATTAACAAATAAATTTGGTCCAAAAAATTAATCAATCAATTATTTGACTAAATTTGAAGCTGAAGCCGAAGGAAGATTAATATGATATATTAGATCATAATTTCATAAGATTAATATTTTATCAAATTTTCGTGAATCGGGTTTTTTATACTAGTATATATACAAGAAAGATGTTTTAGATGACACCCACACCCTCTCTTTCAAATAAAATATCCGTATATATCTACAGTTTGCTAAGATCAGTTTCCCGGACGAAAAGCCCGTGGAAACCGTAAGGCACTCGACGAGGTAATTTGACAGCAGCCACAATGTCAAGATTAGGGGACTTTGCATCCATGACCAAGAACCTTGACTCTCCTGTCTTCTCATTGTGCACATACGATACAACGTATCCATCGTCCTCGTCTGCTGCCGAGTTGTTGGGATCCTTTGCCACAAAATATGGCTCGCCCCCAAAGCAGCCTTCTCCAAATAATCGGCACGCCACTATGCAATCGCGCCGATCAGCTTCTGCTACTGATACGTCCAATTTCGCTATGCCTGCTATGTTTGGCATCGGGTCTCCAATCGCTGCATATACATACCTGTTGTAGTAGTAAAAATTGAAATCACACTAATTATACTACTATTTGAATACATGATGAGAAATCACCTTTTCTTTTCTTTTATCTCCACTGGAGTTTGGATTTTGACCTTTTGTGAGTTTTACTAACTTTATTAGTAATTATTAATTAAGTCACACCCTTGGGTGTATTTATGTTTATTTTTAATTTTTTTTTACCATATCTAGTATCATAGCTGAAGGTGCAACCTTTGTGCTTGTTACCGAATTAGTTGTATATAATTGTGTAAACTGTGTAAAGGTTCTTTTCCACTGTCATATAAACTCTATTAGTTATGCCAGTTTACTTGTGATCTAATTAATTAATTTGGTGATGAGATTTGTACGTACTTGTTCTTCTTCCCCACATAAGCCGGATTGATGACTCCAAAATCAAGATTCCTTGTCGACACTGGATGTCTGCTCACCATCCCACTCTTCAAATCTATCTTCACTTTCTCAACAGACGCATGTATCATATCCATTCTCTCCAGCGTATGCTCCACCGACAATATATTCGGCGCCACCATCACTATAGTATCCCCGCCATCTTCATCCCACGCATTAATCGCGTGTACGATATTAAACCCGGGCACATCGAACCACCTCATTTCTGACTCGTCCTTGGCATAACGTGGAATCACGCCAAGACGGGGAATTTTCCCCGAGTCTGAACTCACCGGTGAACCACCGGTGATGAACTCAAGTGGGTTCATTCCTATTTGTATGTCCGAGAATATCGCATATTTCTTTGTAACTGCAAAGTCATGAAGAAATGAGGGACGTGTCATAGAAAATATTGGCACATCTGGGGTTTTTGTACCATTTGGTTCGATTCTAAAGAAATTTAAAAAAGGAGGCATTGCACCGTAACGGAAAGCAAAAGCTTCGTTAGTATCAGGGTCAATTTTAGGATGTGCCGTCATGCTCATGAAAAGCTTTCCGTCAAAATCATAACGGCCGAGGGTAATAATATCACCATCTGGGTCTAATTTTACTGCATACGGTAAATCAGATTCACCAAGAGCGAAAAGTTTGCCTCCCAATAAAGCCAAGCTTGTGTTTGCTAGGCCTATGCCGTTAATGGGATTGAACTGTCCTGCAATCGCTCGAGCCGCGGTGATAGCACCACGCGCCGCCGAGGCTGTGAGACCGTTAAAACCGGAGAATACATTTGGGATAACCGGAGAACCAGCTTCACGTTCAATTTTGTATTTGTAAGTTTTGACGTATCGGCTGCAAAGTGTAGCTTTGCCTTGAGAAATTTTAATGGAATGAAGCATTCCATCTCCATCAAAAAGATGGTAAGGTCCACGTGGAAGATACTGAGGATTGGGACCATTTCGGATGTACGCGCCGTCAAGGCAAGGAGGAAGGGAGCCTACTACGACCTCACATTCAGTAGGAGGAAGCTCCTCCACCGGAGCGAAGTTGTTAGAAAGAATATACTTTGGATCCACAGAAGGTTTCAAAGGAGGATCAATGAAAGTGTTCACGAAATCGTCAAATGCATTGAAGATAACCGATGGAAATGATGGCTCTACTGTTTTTTTGGTGGTTATTGATTTTGTAGGTAATTGTCTTTTGGGAGTGGTAGAGGGTGATGGGGTTAGCTTTTCTTGTGGTTTTGTTCTAGTAGTTGTTTGTGGCCTTTCTTCAATTCTAACGGAGGAGACCTTAAGAGTAGGAGAAGATGATGTATTGGGAGAATAATTAGGAGAAAGAGGAGATTTAGGGTGTTGTGATAATGTAGAAAGGAAAGTGGAAGACAATGCATCCATTATGTTTCTTGTTTTCTTGAACAAAAGAAGAAACAAGATTTGATACTAAAGAGTAAAGGAATAAAATAATTGCTTGCATGAACTGAGGTCCCCTGGCCAATTTATACACTGTGTGGGATAAGAGTGAGTAATAAGGCAAAGGAAAGGGACTATTCATTTAGGGAACACCATATTTTCCTGACGTGGGGCAATAAAAAGATCGAGACTCCTCATCTACTCAACACCAAAGTTTCTTTTCACCGGACCAGCGGCGGATCCATAATTTATAGGTCGTGGGTGTTTCACTGATTTTAGTTTAAATTTTAGATGGCCAAACGTGATTATAGTGGGTGCTTATAATCAATTATTGAAATTTTTAGGTATTATTTATGAATATATTACATTATTTGGCCAAAGCCAATGGGTGCTTCGCACCCATATCTCCAAGTGTGGATCCGCCACTGACCGGACCAAATAAGGTGTTTAATTGTGACACTTAGTTTTGATATATAGTCACCTTTCGATTAATACATATTCATATCGCTTAAAGCTTATAAATTCTAAAACCCAACAAATATGGAACATCTAAATATCTTTTTTCCAAATTGTCCAAAGAGTCCTTTTTTATGAAAAAGGGGCTTGAGGCAGTTTTTAATTGATAGTCTTACGGATATATGTAAAATAAATCAAAACTTTGCCAACCTTTAACAATTAATCATACAACTTTAGCTAAGTGCATATAAAAATTGAGAATCCCATATAAATAATGAATCTTTACCTCTGAAAATCACGCGCAAAAAATCTTCTTTTATATTTTAAGCGTGATCTACAATATTTAATGCCCCATATCCCACTTGTGGGAATTTGCTGAGTATAATGTTGTTATTATATCTGCAATATTAAATGCAAGAGATAAATGAAATGTTGACGAAGCACAAAGAATATATATATATATATATATATATATAACATTCCAAAAACCTAAGCAAAAAGGGACCTTTTTCAATATAATGGGTATGGTTGAAATCCATTAAAAATATATGGATGAGTCAATCTGCATAATTCGAGGAAAATTTGAAGTGATTTGGACTAATTTATAATCAGAATTTGTAGCTAAAATTGAGTTTAAATATTTCTTTCCAACATATGATTCAAACATGTATCTCACATTTAGGTTTACGTGGATATACATTAGATACACAAGATATACGTAGTTGGTATACAAGTGATATAAGAAAGATACACGGGAGATACATTCATTCATATCTATCTTGTGTACTTCGAATTTGGCTTAAATTTTGATTCAAACCACCTAAAATATGTACCAAGTCTCAAAATTGAGATTCACGCTACTTAAGTGTACCCAATCTATTCTAACAACACCACTCGAAATAATTTCTAATTCGTAAATTAAATTTTTTTATTTCACGCTTAAGCAAGATTCAATAATTGTCCATGGCATTTTCAATTTAATCCTTCAACCCAATCTAACAATCTAACATTTAATAGCATTTCTAAATTGAATTAAGGTGTTCGATCCTTTATTTTCAACTTAAATGAGTTAGAATATTGCAATATTACGGAAGTTCAATGTCTCAAGAAGTTAGAAGGCCTTTATATTTTAGCAAAATAGACCTATGTTACAAATTGGTATTTGGGCTATTTTCGACAAATATTTTGTTTTGGGCCAGTTTTGGTTGAAGTGTTTATGGACTGATAGTTTGGATCGCTTTCCTTTTTAATTAAAAAAAGGCAATCGACTTTTTTGTCGAATGTCCGAAAGGTGTTTGCCCGTAAAGCGGCATAGTTGAATTTATAGCGTGGTTTATGGACAAGCGAATCGAATTGACCCAAAATGATAAGTAAATTAGAACAAAGATAAGATTATCAAATAAAATTAAACTAGATAACAAGCCTAGCTATGAATTTTGCCTTTTCGATTATAAGAGTGAATGCAATTTTCAAGTATTTAAAGTGAGCGTAATAAGACAATAGATTATAAGTTTTTGTGTACAGAGTTTCTTATGTTTACAATGGACATTAATCCCCCTATGACAAGATCCTCAAATCAAGCTCTTCTTGAACGAAAATAAAATTATCATTGATGGGTGCATAACGATTGGCCGTAAATAAGATATTCTCTTTAACGACTGCCAATTGAGTGTACCCGATGATAATGCTTTCAATCTTTGTTATCGGTTGCTCTGTCTTCAGGATTTGTCCAGCAATGACTGCACTCTTGCATCCAGGGTTAGCTGTTTGTTGACTCACATCCCACTTGTCTTTAGTTCCATGTGTTACTATGTCATTTGCCCAGCTGTCATTAGCCAATTTTACCTCATATAGATAGTCCTCCTACTTTACGGTGACGCAACTTGGTGTTACCGGAAAGTAGATGAGAATTCCTTACTTGGCAAAAGGGTTCATGAACGGCCTCTGATATTTGAGAGGACGCACGTCTTCTCATAATTAATGACCTGAATACATGTTACCCCATGAGCAAAATAATTTGCCGATTTTCGAAGTAATCATGACCATAATTTTTGTTGTTATAATTTTTCCACTACTCATCATTTTTACTCTTTACTTTCACAATGACTTCTTCTTATTCGAATTGCCTTAGAGCTCTTCTGCAATATTCAACTTTTTTGGTAAAAAATTTTCCTCATAAACCTGTCTTCTAACATTCTTATCTAGGAAAATGCTGGACTTCTCTTTGGTGGGGATCAACAGAATAACAAAACCAAAGAGGTTGACGCCGAGTGTGCACCTCCAACTATAAACACCATTATACGGCTTCACCTTAGCATGACATCCGACTTTCAAGAGCAAAAACCATCTTCAAACTCAAAAAGTGATAGGCTTTGGTCTATTCGTAGATATCCTTTTTCCATTAGTCCTTCTAGCATCCCTGTTGTGAAGGTGGAATGTAATTGGGGTAACATTGAAATCCTCACCCCGGATGCGATAGAGCGAGTTAACTACTCCAAGCTGGGGTTCATGTACATTTATACATATCCCTCTATTTTGGGTCATTTCACCTTGAGAGTGGGTGAATGAATTGACCCAATAATCTTAGAATTTTTTCACCGGTACCAAGTACACTTGGCTCAAGTAGGTCCATCCATATAGTGAATGGTAGCCTCCCTCCGCCAATTATGCATTGATACATAGAAAACTCTAATTCTCGCGCATATGATGAACCTCTACTCCCCGAAGATTTTCAGTGAGGGTGTGCTAAATCTGATGCAAAAAATCAAATAAATTCCAGAAGTCCAAAAATCCATTAAGGATTAGGATTTATTTTTCTTAAAGATTATGATTGTTCTTTCTTATTTCCTAGTAATTTAATTCTTGTTTTAGTAGGATTATATTTGTAGTTCTAGTCAGACTAGGATTGTTAGTAGGTATCCCATTCTTATTAGAAGTCTTTTTTATATTTTATTTAGGATATATTTTCTTAGCCTTATTCTTATTCTAGTTTAATTATAATTTCTTCCTTAACCTTACCAATTTCACTCATTATGAGGCATATTTAAAGGGCTTAATATGCTGAAGATAAGGGAAAAAGAATGAAATAAAAGATCAGTCACGTCTTTGAAGCAAGACCTTAGAAAAACTAATGATGCAGGATCAAGAAAGCTAAAAATCAAAGAAATTCAAGAAGTCCAAAAATTCATTCAAGATTAGGATTTCTTTTCCTTAAAGACTATGATTTGTTATTTCTTATTTTAGTAATTTTATTCTTATTTTAGTACGATTATATTTGTAGTTCTGGTCAAACTAGGATTGTTAGTTTTTATCATATTCTTATTAGAATTTTTTTCCTATTTTAGATAGGATAGGTTTCCTTAGGTTTTTCTTATTCTTTAATCAGGATTTATTTTTCTTAACCTAACCAATTTTACTAATTGTAAGGCCTATTTAAAGGGCTTAATATGCTAAAAATAAAGGTGGGTGATTAGTTTATCTAAGATCTTGCTTCAAAAACGTGATTGATCTTTTATGTCATTCTTCGTCCTTTATTCAATGCTTCTTGCAATCTTGCGGGATTGAGGAATGTGTGGATGAGGTTTTTTTTCATCTTACATTCTTCTAGGGTGAGTTTGAAAATCACTTTCGCTAGTTTTGTGAAAAACTTTAGTGGGGTGCTTTTATTTTTCTCTCTTCTTTGTCTTAGAGAGGTGCAAAACCTCGAAAGTACATCAATTTGGTATCAGAGCACAAGTTCCAAGTCCGAATTCTTGATTTGCTATATTATTCATTGTGTCACCAAACAAGAAAATACCATTGTCGGGATCGTTGTCAATGGATCTGCAATTAAAAGTTCATAAATTAAGAATTAGAATCCTTGAATGAAATAACGAAGAACTTAAAGTGCAACTAGATGAATTGAAGGAATCAATGGAGAATCTGACCAAATTAGTTGAAGGTTTAGTGTTTCAATATCAACTACCAATTACGACACAACACCTACAACCGCCACATCTACCATTTCTATATCCACCAATTCATTCACTAAGAGCTGAAAAGATTAAAGCTTACCAAGGCACCATGTGCATTATGATAAATATTCAGATAATCAGGGGTGTGAAGAGGACGAGTCAGGTGTGGTTTTCTTGTAAGCAATCTCGTATGTGTTTTACCCATACTTCTCCAAACATTCATTCTTCTTTATTGCTCCGACTTTTATGACACATATCAGTGCATCACTAGTCCACGTGACGAGTCTATTTTTTCACCAATATAGATAGTCCTCCCACTTTCTGAATATTTAGGAAGTGGTAAGTTTATTTATGGTGGGAATATCTTACCGCCTTTTCCCCACATCATTATTATGTTCCTCATAAGTGAAGAGGCGTATATCTCTTCCATTTAATGCTCGAGACTCATGTCTTGCTGTGATTAGCTTTGCAGTTTGCAACGTCTTTTCAGGGTTTTTGTGGTTGTGTCAGTTTTATGTGATAGTTCGACGATGAATGTTTATAGTGACGTTTTTTCGTATAAATACCTGCATTGTCACTTCTTCGGAAGTGCCCAGGCAAGCTGGCTTCGCTTCTACAGAAGGTGTCCCACTTCTGCGAAGGATGGAGCGCACCTGCATATCCTAGGCTACCCTTCATTGGTCACTTCAGTAAGGCTTGGTTCATTCCTGCAAGGCTTTGCTTGTTTCTATGAGCTCGTACCTGCGGCTGGCCAAGCGCATGTGCGATTATGATAGCAGTTGGGAGCTTCATTTGTTGCTCCCAATTTCCAACTTGGTCCGAACCTCGTCTGATTGACACTGCCCCCTCTCCCCCCCCCCTCCCGAACATACCAATAAGTTTGAAATCATAAAACATACTCGCTCGATCTTTCAAAACGCTTGAAACAAAATTAAAACTAACAATCACACCCCAAAACTAATTAAATCAAAATTATAAACTTCAAGTTCTTCAATTTACTTCTAATACTCCGAAATATTTTTAAACTACTCGGATTGATACCAAAATTTGTGTGCAAGTCTTAACTGATATTACGAAACTATTCCCGGTTTGAATTACATTTGGACCTCGATATCACTAAAATCCGCTTCCATCTAAATTTAAAGAACTTCTAAAATTTTCAAAGCACAAAATTCCACTATTAGGTGCCAAAACGCTCGCGGGTCATCCAAAATCCAATCCGAACATACACCCAAGTCCAAAAGCATTATAGGAACCTATTGGAACCTTTAAATCCTGATTCCAAGGTCGTTTGCTTAAAATAATGGCCAAAGTCAAATTTAGTCTTTTAAGGCCAATTTAAAGATCCGTGTGTTCCGATTTCAATCCGAATCCGCGAGTCATAAAATAGTAAAAGCGCATACATGAAGTCTTATTTAGGGTACTGGGTTCTAGAAAGCAAAACAACCGGTCGGATCATTACAATCGATCTCTTCTCCCCCGATTATAACATTTACCATCCTCTCTGGAGATCAGGGTTTGGTAGTTATTGCCTATTTTTCATATAACATTACTTTTCTTTCTCACTAAATAAGTCAGTGAGATGACTTTTTTTAGTAAATAATCAACCTCTGTTGATAGGAGCCTGTAATCTGTTGTAATTATATGACTATGATCATGATGGAATTTATACAAGAATTCCTAAACATATTTTGTTGGGATCTATTCTCATTTATTTTTGCCTGTGCACCTTATCACCCATACCTCTTATAATAACTACTAAGTTGGGCGTACTGAAGATGAAATTATAATCTCCTATTCTTAATCAAAATTTTTTATCGTTGCTCCTTGTTATATCCCGTTCCTTTTCAAATTGAGAAGAAGAACATGTCTCAATCTTCCTTGATCTCTAATCAAACCGTGTCTGTTCTATTTCTCATATGAGATCTCGCCCTCCTCCCCCTGCCCCTCCCCTGGGTCCCATATAAGGTTATTACTCACTTTTTTGGATCTCCTTTAATTCTAAGCGTCTAGATCCAAACCTTTGGTCCACCTTCGAAAACACCGTATCTTCTTCTATACACAACTTTGTGTTGTTTCTGTTATAGACGTCATACTAGGTAGTAGCTAGAAATTTTTGTACTCTTTCTTTTACTTCTTCTAAACATTTCTCATTCAAATTTCTTACAAATTCCATTGTTGCCTAATTATTAGGTAGACGAGGTAACATCATTCTTTCTTGCTGGAATTGATCCCCAATTTCTCTGAGTAATTCATATTCTCTTCTTTTACTTTGAAGATGTCGTCTATTCTTTTCTCTACTTTTTAAGCTTCTGAATGTACTTTTATGAATGAATCTGCAAGCTCAAAAAAAGATTCAATTGAATTTTCAAGTAAGAGAAAATACCATGTCAACGCCCTTTTTGTTAGGGTTTCACTAACTTTCTTCATGAATATTGATTTGATTACTTGCTCGGTTAAATCATTACCCCTGGCTCTTGTAGTAAATACGATAATATGATCTCTCGGGTCAGTAGTCTAATCATACTTGGAATTATCGGGCATTATGAACTTATGTTTGGTATAGGTAACAGCGTTGCACTTGACTTTTATGGTTGTCATGAATACTTATCAATATCCACCCCTTTGATCATGGGTAATACTCCATGTATCTGTTCTATCAGCTCGTTTTGTTCCTTGAGCTATTTTTGCAAGGCTGCTACTAGATTTTGTAAATTAGATTTTTTGGTGTACCTGACCCTCCGGCTCCAGAATTATTTGGTATTTCCCCACTTTCAGAATTTTCAAACCCTGAAGAGGGTTTTCGACTATTGTATTCACCGGCAGTGGAGCTTGATCAATACTTGGCAGCCTATTTCCGAAAGCACGCTAGGGCTTATCGTTCTGTTGGGCAATAAATTTTTTCAAGTAATCTTGCTCATTCGAGTGTTGGTTAACTTGTTGCCAAGCATTACGATTAGTAGATCTTACAGGTGAATTTTCTCGTGAATTCGGTGGAGTATGCGTGGGTGTGTTTTGTGGAGAAGTTCCTCCTTGTTGTCCATCTCCCACCTGAATAAATTCATTAATAGTAGACGTAATTTGTTGCTAAAGATAAAATATGCAAAGTGAAAAGATTACTAGATTTCTGGGTATCGAAAATAATTAATTTAACCAAAAACTAGCTTTTATGATCAAAGCAAATAATAGAATAATTCGTGTATCTAATAACCAATTTTACTTTACTTTTTCTAATATGGATGAATAAGAAATAATAAAAATAAAATATTGAGAGAATAAGGAAAGGGAAATCTTATTGATAATCGCAAATTCCTTTCAAGTGGTGAGAATAAGATTCTCCAATTAGTGGAAAATAAAGTATAAGAGACTAACATTATAATTTTTTGAACTACTTGATGATCTTGCAAAATAAGATAAGGCGAGTTTATATAGGGCCACAATATATATAACTGCTCTGCATTACTCACTACTAAAAAATTAGATTTTTGCAGCGGACAAATTCTACAGCTAAATAGAAAAATTCATCACAAATCTCATCTAGCGACAAATTAGCAACGGATTATTAAGAAATTATGTTATCTACGAGCGTTTTAGCAACAGATTAGCGACGACATTCGTAGCTAATTCCAATATTTTTCGTAGTGACTCAGTTCCCGCTTGTTGCTATTATTTATTTATATTGATTGCTTGTTACTTGAGTAATTTGTAATGATTATGATAATAATAGTCAATCTTGCATAATCAAGAATTATGTCGATTTCTTTCCATACTGGTGGCTATGAATGAGCCTTCCTTCCTTGTCATATTTAATTGTTCGTCCTGCACCTATCTTTTTTTCCCAATGGTTTCCTTATAAGTGTTTTACCCATACTTCTCCAGAAACTTTTATTTTGTGTCTCATTTAAATTACACTAGTTGTATGTGGCAATATTTTATCTCACCGTTTTGTGGATCTAGTGAACCCAGAAATATAAAATTGTGATCTACAATTTTATGAGACAAAAAAGAAACCTCATACAACTAATATTAATTATAGGAAACACAAAATAAAACTTTTCATACTTCTCCCGACCTTCACTCATCTTTAATGCTCTGGCTCTCATGAAATGTGTCACCGCATCATTAGTGCATGACGAGTCTATTATTCCATCAATACAGAAATGTCATAATCACACTGTATATACTACTTTTCTTTTGTGAGGGTTGTCCGAGTAAATTGTATTTTTTTGTTTAACATGCATGTTAATTCAAGTCTTAACCGAAACGACTCAACTAGGGTTGTGGTTGGGGTCGGTTCATGAGTGGTGCGGTTGCTGCAGCATAAGAGTTGAGCATTATTTGACCCATAGGCGGAGGACACCATAATATCTTGAAGAAAAAAATGGTGATAATCATTTTTACTTTTAGAATGGGCCTTGATTTTACTTCACTACTTTCCTTCTTTTTAAAAAAGAAGAAGTTAAACCACGTGTATGGTTCTCTGACAAAAGAAAATAAAATCGAGGACCACAATTTCATCTATCATGGTATCCAGGACCATGACCAGATGGAAAATTTGGAAAGCTACATTCTGGATTTGAACTGTCTGTCCTAATCACAATTATCATAAATAGCTGATGATATACACATATCGATCGACGAACGGCAGTAAGGTCATAAATCAATTTCTTGTCATTAAATTCGTTATATTGTTTCGAGTAAAATGATGAAAGTTCATTGGTATACATATACATATCGAACCAAATATCGATAATAAATTACAAAATCGAATATTATATATAATGAATAAGAGAAGGCCAAATGTAGTGTTCGTGTAAGCTGAATCAGTTAAGTTCTTGGTTGAAGGATATCTTAACATATTTATTTGGCGAAATACATAAACAGTCCCTTTAAGTTGTTCACAACGGTCAGTTGAACACCTTAACTTGTTATGTGACCAGATAGACACTTCAAGTGGCTCCTAAATGTATCACGTGAACAACCAAATCTCGCAAACTATTTGTGTGAGTTGCACTCACTAGTGACATGTCAAAATAACCAATTAAAGAATGACACATGGAATTTATAATAAAGTTTTGATAAATATAAGCTAAACACATTTTAAAATCTTTTTATTGTTAACCAACCCCCCTCCCCCCTCATCTTCTTCCTTCGCACTCTCCTCCCCCCCCCCCCCCCCCCCCCCCCCAAATAACCCCTCACACTGATCAGTAACCAAATTTTACACATGAAGGCTCCTAACACTTGAGAGAAAATTAAGCAAGCGGGTGAGTTCCTCCGGCGAGGCGGCAACGTCGAAGTGAGTTCCTCGAGCATAATCTTCCTCATCTCATTCCCAAATTCCTGTCGGTCAACGGTGCCGTTGTGGTCACAATCGAACTTCTTGAAGATGGAATCGTAAAGGCGGGTGAGTTCCTCCGATGAGGCGGCAACGTCGACGCCGAAGTGAGCCTCAATGAGGCGGAGAGACTCGAACGCTTTGCGAAGCTCGGAACGGGATAAAATGTTGTCGTTGTTGAGGTCCAAATCGGTGAATCCTTTATCAATTGCCTTTGCAAAAGCTACTTCGTCGTTCACGAAGTCTCAAATTGTTGATCCGTCTATGATCACCACTCCCATTTTTGTTTTACTGATTCAGAAGCTATTATGAGGTAGTGCTTGTGAAGTGGGAATATAATATAAGTAGAGCCGTCAATATAGGCTTGGCCCATTGGGCCAGCTCAGCTCAGCCCGTGATTTAACAGGGCTAGGCTAGAACTTTTTAAGCCCATTTAAAAATTAGGCTTTTAAGCCCGGCCCAAGTAAGCCCGTGACCCGCGGGGCTTAATTGAGGCTGGGCCGGACCGGCCCGTGGGTCTAATAAAGTTAAATATATAAAAATAAAAAGTATACTGCCTTTAGAGATGGAAAGTCAGAATTGGATCTTTACTAAGAGGAACCAAAACTTGATCTTGAGAAGTTTCAAGAGACAATGTTGTCATGTATTGGAAGGACAATTCTAGAAAATATCCCGATCTTTCAATTCAATGATGGTGCGTGATGTACTTAGCATTCTTATTACCATTATACCATCAGAATCAATATTTAGCATTGGTGGCGTGTTCTTATAAAGTATAGAAGATGCATTTATTATGAAAATTTTCAAATACTTGTTACTAATCGAAATTGGTTGTACACGTTTTCCCGAACTCAAACTGGTAATATTTTTTTATGTGAATTTATATATTATTAATTTTTAATATTTAGCTAATTAATATTGCATATGAATTGTAGATAAAAGTGAAGATGTTAAGACAACCTTGTCACAATCGGATTCAAATGTGGTTGATGAAGTAGTGGTGTTAGATATCTCATAAGCATCATGAACGTTCTCTTGAATAGTTTGTTTTAAGTTTTGACTTTCAGTGAATTAAATATAGTCTTGTCTTTTACTTTTTTTTAGTATTTATTATGATATATTGGAACAATATAAAAAGTTATTAAGTTTCACGAATTTTTTAACTTTTAAATAATTATCTTTTTTTAGGTCAGAACTTAAAGAAAAAATATTAAATTATATTTTTAAAAATGATAGGCCGCCCCGTGGGGGCCCACAGCCAACATAGGGCTGGGGTGGGCTCACCATTATAAGGCCCATCAAAATGGTGGGCCAGCCCAGCCCGTCAACTATTAAAGCCCACATGAGTTGTACTGGGCTAGCCCGGCCCATATTGATAGCTCTAGATATAAGTGGGGTGGTGTAATAGCGGGGTCCACATTAATTTAGTAGGAAAAAAAAAGGATAAGTCAACTTTAAAAATACGCGCTTATATGTAAGTGTAACACATAAAATTTGACATGTCAGCGTAAGGGGTTTAAGAGAATATACTTTTACCATGAAGATGTATCTATCTGGTCACATAACAAGTTAAGGTGTTCAACTGACCGTTGTGAATAACTTGGAGGCGTTGTTTATGTATTTCGTCTATTTATTTTGAATTTACTACTTAGTGGCTACATTAAGTTATAATCCCTCTGTTCAATTTATGCATGTGAACCTATTTGACTAGATTAATAAAATTAAGATAAAAGAGAAGATTTTAAACTTTTAGTGTAAAATGAGACTCATAAATTTTGTGTAGATATAAATCATTTCTTAAAAATAAATTATTTTCAAATATGAAAAAGGATCATTCTCTTTTGCACGGGTTAAACAGAAAATATGTTCACATAAATTTAAATAAAAAATTCAATTTATCATGAACAAATAATAAAATTAGGTGATAATGTAAATTAATAAAGATTACATTACTAAAAAAAAATTACATGTAACCAAATCTGACGTATTTATTGATTCAATGTAAAGACTAATTGCATATAAATTCTTTTTAAATTATAAGTGCAAAAATTCACGCAACAGATCTAGGGTGTTGTGAAAGCATCCATTATTTGTCTTTTAGAAGAAGAAGAAGAAGCTGCAAGAATGGAAGACTGCTCAACTATCTGAAGTCCCACGGCAATGGAAAGAGACTATTCATCTATATGGAGCATCAGAATTTATTGATTTAGTGCATAGGAAACAGACCATTTTTCTATAAATAATGACTTTATTCTATTATTCGTATCCCCTTAATATGTCTGACATGTAATATCATTTTTTATCTTTTTTTTTTTATGGTACATAATTTTTGATTTTCAAGGAGTTAACTTCATTCTTTCTAGAGTTGCCCTTGAGTAAAGAGCCTAGGAGTAATTTGTTATATTTCTATTACAAAATACATACTTTATTCATTGACCATGTACCCAAATCCCTCTTATGCGAGAATAACATTACACATAAAAACTTTTGGTATCAATTACACACCACTTTAGTGTTTGACCACATATAGTTAAAGATTAATATTACACACGCGAATCAGCATCTGACAGAAATCGAGAAAAAAACATGAAAAGAAAACCCCCGTCCCCCCTCCCACCCCTCTCCTCATCTTCCCAAAAAAAAAAAAAAACTTAAAAGAATCCCCCCCTCGTCATCTTCTCCACCACCACCATACTATCACCAACTTCCAACACAAGCACATTCTTCCCAAACTATAAATTTAATTCTTTGCCGATTAATAAATTTTAACAATATGCAACAAAAATCCTTATACAAATTTCGAATTCAATTTCAAACCCAAACTTCAAACATGTTAATGGTATTTTTGAATTTTATCAAAATCAATCGCCAAATTTTTAGCATATTTTTATTAAATTTTTACTCAACAATAATCACAAATTCAAATAAATTTTTTAGGTCATGGAATACCAAAATCAACAAGACTCGATTAAATTTTCAAGCTTTTTAAAAGGTCAATAGTTATGATTTTTACAAGACCCAATAGCTCCCATGCATTTTCTTCTTCTTTTTCTTTTTCATCTTAGTCATGGGGATTGGAGAGGCGAAACATGAAAGGGCAGACAAAACTAGGATGAGGGTTAGGGAAGAAGACGAACATGAAGGGAGGAGGGGAGCGCTAGGTTTTGGGATTGAGGAAGAAGACATGGGTTGATAATTTTTTTTGTAATTTAAAAAGGAAATAGTTAAAAATAATAAAAATAAAATAAAAAATTAATTAATTTCAGATGATTTTTTAGTTTTCACCCCTCTTTTATGTGTAATACACGCGTGTGACACATGTCAAAAGAGGTGTGCAATTTAAAGTGGTTTTCGTATGCAATACTATTTTCGTGTTTAAGAAGTGTGTAAGAGTGATCTGAGTGCAAGGTCGATAGGTAAAGTATATATTTTACCTATTCTATTGAACAAATTAAGGTGAATATTATTAATTTTATTGTTAATTAATACTAAGATGTGAATTTTTTAATATGTGTGGAAAAAAAAAGTATTGTGTTGGAGTGAGTAGTAATTTGCACCTTTTTCATGTTACAAATACCAATAAAAAAAAATAGATTCTTAAGTGTGGGTAACCCAACTCCCACCATTATTCTCATTGAATCAATTAAGGACCACAGCCACATGGCAAGACAAAGCCAGGCAGATTTTGACCTTCAGCTGAACGTCTTGATTCTTGACAATTGCCAATGGTAAATAGCCCAAGATGTCTGCATGTAAGTGGAAATTTGCTATCACTAATCTTTTAAAAATTTAAATTTGTGGATTGTGAGTAAGATAAAGGAGAACCAGAAGAGAAAAATATCTTTTGTTTCCTGTGATTAAAAAGACATGGATTATTGAAATTAGAAAAAACTTAGTCATGCTTGGTTAAAAGATAGCTACTTTATTGCCTTGACCAAAGTTATGCGGGATCATTACTATGTTCATTCCGGAGATTAACCACCTTTATGTATTAATGATAGAATCGTAAGCTATGTACCATTACTAATATAAACGATTACCTGTGAAATATTCGTTTCTACGCATTGTCAACAGATATAAATTCATCTGATAAGTGATATGGAGTCCTTGGTAGAGACATTTATGTTAAAACTGTTTCTGTTATAACTTGAATTCACTGAGTTTAAAATGAGTGAAATTTTATTTTATTATATATCTTTTTTACATATTTGTATAATTTGATTCAGTAGGGATGAATTCAATTGAACTCGTAGTACTCAACTAAATCAGTTTTTGAGGTAAAAAATCTCTTTTATTATTGTCATCAAGCGTATGATACAACAATTCAATCTCATTTATAGCCTCTCACATTCTTTCGCTATAATTTAGGAATTTGTGGTGTCACATTATTTAATCAAACGACGTTCTAATAGCAGGGCGGGGTTAACTAGAGCATAGTTAATTCCAAGTTTGTCAAATATAGTAGCTTTGATCCAAATTCAATATTTATCATAAAAATTCAATGAATATATATAACTTAGTAATATATAACTCATTATCATAAAGGACTAAAACAACAAACTCATAAAATTCAAATCTTGACTCTGCCTAATAGCAAAAGCTAACATCCACGATGTCCCATGTTTTCGCCAAGAGTGGATAAGACCACACCAAAATATCTATAGGTGGAAATTAATGTAAGGTCAAGTAGTTTTTTTCTGGTGGGGAAACCAAAAACAGAAAACCTAAAATTTTATTGGTCAGTCATGCAGCTTTCTATTAGCAGTAATGGAGAGTGTCTACTAGCACGAAAGCCTCGATCAAATATCTTGAGACTTGAGGACATATCTGAATTTAGAGGCTGGCATCTTAACTTCTCCAAGAAACGATGTGTGCATATTGTTGTTAGTTATTGATTTGGTAAGATGATATATATTGGATAGGTTTGGCTTCTTTCTTGGACCACTTGTAAAATAAGTCTTGTTTCTTATGTCCAAATCAATCAAAAATCATCACTGTCTTGATAGCATATAAGCCAAGCCCACTTGAGGAAATTTCTTCCAAATGGTGTCCCCCCAATTATCTTTAGGTAGATTCTTGGAAGATGAACTCCCTATCAGCTATTGACATTATAAACTCGGGTCATTTATTTTTATAAACTCGGGTCATTTGGTACACAGGATTAGGTGAGATAAAGGTGTGGTATTAAATTTATACTATATATATTTGGTTGACGTATAAATTTATCCCGGAATAACAAACATAGTATAAACTTAATCATAGACTTAATCTTGAATATCCCATCTTATCTCACACTTATCCCATCAAAATTTGTATTGTTTTATCCCACCTCTTATGTGGAATAAATTAGTTTAGGGATTATAATTCAGAGATAACTTAATCCGCGTACCAAACGATCACTTATTAGAAACACAAAACTTGTATAGATAATTAAAGTCAAACAGATGGGTAGTAGTTGATTTGAGCCATGTATTTTAGAACTAGATGTTCCTCTCTATATCCTTTCCTCAAGATAGCGACATTAATGGGACAACTATTACACACTTTCTCGCTCAGCAAAATTGTATGTTAGAAATGACAAAAGGGTGTGTTTATACGGGCAGGTTATAGAGAAAGCCTAACTGTAATTGTAAATAAGAAAGTTTGATAGGCTTCCGTTACAGCTTTATCAATACAAGCCTATACTCATTGCCTTATCAAATCCACCAAATACATAACAAGCGCGGTGAATCAATATCACATTTATAGATGTACTCTTGTTTATGAAACCTTCAATCCTCAAAGATTGAGAAAATAGGTAGACCAGCTGAGAGAGCAGATGATCATTGATTAAAGGATTGTGAATGAACGAATGGATTGCCACGATCCAGAATTCTCACTTTCGGGATCGTGATGACGCCTAATAAATTACTTGCTAGGAAAGCCAACGTTAGAGAACAATTAAGTCCATTTTTATTCAATTTCTATAAATAGTCATTTCAAAATTAAATAAAACAGAGTTCGGAGTAACATAAATGCCCACAACATCTACTACAATCCAAATTTGGAGTCACAACTCACGAGCTTCTAAAAGTTTCTACAAACATAGTCTGAAAGAAATACACCTGCATTGAACGAAGAAAACAGTAAAATAGGGAAAATGGAAGTGGACTTCAATGTCTGCGAATGCCAGCAGATTTACCTCGAGCCTCCAATGAGCTAATTCGTGTTGTTACGCCTCATGAACAACTGGGGCCAATCTCAAAGTTTGCACAAAAAGTGCAGAGTGTAGTATGAGTACAACCAACCCCATGTACTCCGTAAGTGTCAAGTCTAACCTTCACGAAGTAGTGACGAGGCTATGACAAGACACCCACGTAATAAACCTGTGCAGATAATAGTATAAGTACGGGATATCAAATAAAAGCTAAACCTACGTACTATTGGGAGGGGGACAAGCTAAAGGGGGTACAAGATACGAGAAATACAAAACAAATGCTAACCAGAACAGTCAATATGCCTCGAACCAGTAAAAACAAATAAGCACAATGAAAGAAGTTGCACGGCATCACCCTTCGCGCTTTTACTTTCAACCTCACAATGAAACAATGATATTGCACAGCATCACCCTTCGTGCCTTTACTCTCACTTTTAGTATAAATTAATAAGTATGGCACGACATTATCCTTCGTGCATTAACACTCGTAACGTGGCACGGAATAACCCTTTGTGCGTTAACACTCACAATATGGCACGACATTATCCTTCGTGCATTAACACTCGTAACATGGCACGGAATAACCCTTTGTGCGTTAACACTCACAATATGGCACGACATCACCCGTCGTGCATTAACACTCACAATATGGCACGACATCACCCTTCACATATTAACAGTCTCTCTTACTATAGAATAATAAACAAGTAATAATAGGGAGATAATATCAACAAGAACAAGGCTTACTTCAACAATGGTTCCACAATACCAATTTCAACTTTAGAAACAATACTTAATTATCACAAAAGCGCATAAACACGGTAAGAACAATCGATATAATGAGTAACTAGTCTAAGCATGGATAACGTGATCAAGTAAGTAAATTAATTACAAGGAACAATTCCACCCGCATGCTTAGCAACAATGCATAAGAACTCGTCACCTCACATAAACCTAGTACCCAACATATAAATATGTAGCAATGAGACAAACACGTCCTAATCCCTCAAGTCAAGGTTAACCACAACACTTACCTCGCTCCAAGGATAAATTTGAAGTTCAATCACAGCCTTGCCTTTCAAACAAGCCTCTAAGCCGATAGAATAAATCAATTATTTCTTGTCCTTAAATTCGTTATATTGTTTCGAGTAAAATGATGAAAGTTCATTGGTATACAGATACATATCGAACCAAATATCGATAGTAAATTACAAAATCGAATATTATATTTCTATTATATAGAAAATGAATAATGGTTGACCAAAGGCATATATATCATTTCATAAAAAAATTTATATTTGTATTTCTTAAATGCAAAATACATGTAGACCTCATTTTCCTCTAACCACAACTCTCCTTTAAATGCATTATGCATGTGTTGATTAGATAATTTGTGGAGTGCGAATGTTCATTTCCATTTTTTTTTTCATTTTTGGAAAATTATTAATTTTGTTTTATTCAAATAAAAGTTTTCATAAAGAAAATGAACTTAATTTTTAAATAATACAACAACAAAAAGAAGTATCGATATTTACAAATTTTTTATATTTACCGATACTATCATAAAGCAATTTTAAAATAAAAATTAAATGATTTTCATTTAACATATTATTTGAAGACAATTTCAACTAAATATTTTTATATTCAAATGTAAATTTAAAAAATATATATCAAAGTGAAGCAATCAATTTCATATCCAAGTGAAGCAGGTAATCCTAACCCGGTATGGTTCACGTAATACAATTAGGGCAGTTAAGACAGATAAAGCAATTTAGTCAAGTAGATATACTTCTCTAAGCTACATCACGTTTAATACCCAAACAGTGTAAGCAAGGAAAGGAGGAACACTATTCAATGCTATTTTTAAAGAAAAATCAGATTTCCAAAAATTAGCACTAGTGCGCTCCCGTCACCTCACGCACAAGGCATTTTAATTACCACAATATCAATCTTAAGGGGAAATGTCCCCTACACAAGTTTAGACATGCCGCTTACCTCGAATCGGCTCTCAAATCAACTCGACATCACACGTTTGCCACGAGTATCCGACTCCGAATGGCCCAAATATATTCAATCAAGTACATATCATAAATAACATCTCAAACAACTGATTCTACGATTTAATTCAAAGTTAAGACGCAAAATTAGGTAAAATGACCAAAAGGCCCTCAGTATAATGTCTCAGAATCGGGTGAAATTAACATTTCAGAACCCTCGTACTCTCACGAGTCTAACCATATAAAAATCTCTCAAATCGGATGTCATAAACCCACTCAAAACTCAATAATTTGGTCTATGAAGTTTTATAAAATTTTCATTCAAAATGTGAAATTAAAGGTGGAATTTACGCTTTGATTAGTGGGTTACAAGAAAAAAAGAGTTTAGAATCATTACCCAATTAATGTCTCTGAAAAACCCAAGAAATTTCGCTCAAATCCGAGCTCTTAAGCTTGAGTTTTGGTAAAAATGGCTAAACCCTCGTTTTGAAATGTTTATATCTGCCCATGTACTTAATACATCGCGAACGCGTAGGAGTTATCGCCTTTGCAAAGAAGAAAAATGAAGGTTATTCGAATTGCTCTATGTAAACGTGTGGAACAGCACATGAACGTGAAGGCTGGGACTGGCAAAGTTACATGAACGCGAGCTAATGCATGCGGACGCAAGGAAGGAAATAGGCACATTCCTCAGTGCCAATAACACTACACGAACGCGAAGATAGAAAATGGTAAAGCTTCACGAACGGGGGAGTACTGAATGAGAACTCGAAGCGTTAACTGGTCTTCCTCCAAAATTTACTCTACGCGAACGCATGGAGGAGGACGCGATCGCAAAGAAGAAAATAGGTCTGCGATAGCTGAAGCAAAAGCTGCAAATTTTAAATAACTCAAAATGCCCCGTTGAGCATTTCGAAACACACGTGAGGCCCCCAGAACCTCAACAAAACCTATGGACATATCCCATAACATTATTGAAACTTATACCAATCCTTAAAAAACAACATCGAAAACTCGAATTAATCAAGGATTAAGCCTAAGAACTTCAAATTTCCTCAAAATATGCTTTAGATAAAAACACCTAACCAAAACACGTCCGAATGACCTGAAATTTGGCACACACATCCAAAATAAAGTGACGGAGCTATTGCAACTTTCAAAATTCCATTTCGGCCCTCAAATCAAAATCTCAATATCGGACTAGAAACTTTAAAATTTCAACTTTCGGCATTTCAATCCTAAATTAGCTACGGACCTCCAAAACACATTTCGAACACGCTCCCAACCCCAAAATCATCTAACGAAGCTAACGGAACCATCCAATTTCTGTTCGGAGATAGTCGTTACACTATTCTGACTATGATCAATTTTCCAACACTTAAGCTCTCATTTAGGGACTAAGTGTTCCAAAACTATCCAAAACTCAAAACCGAACCTCCCGGCAATTCAAAATAGCAGAAATAAACTTGGGGAAAGTAGTTAATAGGGAATCGAGGCATAAATTCCAAAAATGACTGGCTGGGTCGTTACATATCATGGCATATTCGATCTCTCCTGGGCCTCATCTGGCTAGTGGACCAAAAAGGACCTCCTGAACAATGCCCTTTTGAGCAAGCTAAATCAGATAGCTTTGGTGCATAGGGTTCTGAATTCTTTGGGATCCAAAGGTAGTTTTCTTGTCTTTAAGTAGTCTATGTATTTGTTTCTCCAATCCTAAGTTATATTCGTTCAACTTACTTTGGGATGACCTTCTTCTACCACCGATTTCATTAGTTGTACTACTGCTCCCAAATAGAATTCATCGGAATCGACCGACGACCCCAAGTTAGGCAGTGCATCGGCCTTATTATTTTGATCTGAGGGTACATGCTGCAGGTTCCTTTCCGTGAATTGATGTAGGGTTACCTGTATTTTTTCAAGTACCTTCACATTCGTTCTTCTTTTACTTTGAACGTCACGTTAACTTGATCTACCACGAGGAGGAAGTCGCACTTAGCTTCTATAAGCTCAGCCCCAAGGCTTTTAGCCAAATCTAGACCAGGAATCATGGCCTTATACTCGACCTCATTGTTAGTCAATTTCATATTTCCAATAGATTACCTAATTACATTTCCTATTGTGGTTTTAATACGATACCGAGCCCAGACCCCTTCATGTTCGAGGCATCATCTATGAAAATGGTCCAGATTCGCGAAGTGGTCCCCGAGGTTAATAGTATTCCTTTCGATTGCGGGTATTAAGTCCAGCGTAAAGTCAGCCATGAAGTTTGCCAAAATATTAGATTTTATGGTGGTTCGGGGTCGATACTCGATATGATACCCACTAATTTCCATTGCCCACTTGGACAATTGGCCCGAGAGCTATGGCTTGTGAATGATGTTCCTTAGTGGGTAAAAGGTCATGACACATATGAGGTGGTATTGGAAGTATGGCTTTAGCTTCCTGGAGGCGCTTAGAAAGGAGAATGTCATGTTTCCATGTGAGGATACCTTGATTCGGCCTCACCTAGATTTCTACTGAAATAGAAAATAGGAAATTGCATACCTTCTTCCTTTCGATCTAAGACTCTAGTTACCGCCACCTCTATAACCGCCAAGTAAGGTACATCTATTTGTTTTCCTTTGGAGTGTGCAGCAGGGGTGGACTTGATATGTACCATTTGAGTTCTTCCAAAGCTTGCTATCATTCTAGGTCTAGGAAAAGTTATTCTTCTTGTTTAACAGTGAAAAGAATCGATTGCTTTTGTCAAAGGACCTCAAGATGAACCATCCCAAAGCGGATATATGTCTAGTTAGTCTTTGAACGACCTTGATGTTGTCCACCAAGGTGATGTTCTCTATGGCCTATATTTTGTTGGGGTTGATCTCGATTACTAGATTAGATACCATGAACCCGAGAAATTTGCCCGATTCGACCCCCAATGTGCAGTTCTCCGAGTTTAGCTTCATGTTGAATTTCTTCAGTATGTCGAGGTCTCCTCCAAATTTTTCAAATGGTCCTTTGCTCGTAGGTAATTGACCAACATATCATCAATATAAACTTCCATAGATTTTTCTATTTGTTCTTCGAACATCCTGTTTACTTGGTATTAGTAGGTGGCATCGGCGTTCTTTAATCCAAATGGCATTACATTGTAATAGTAGATCCCGAATTTAGTGATGAAAGAAGTATTTTCTTTATTGTATAGGCCCATCCAAATTTTGTTATACTAGAGTAGGCATTGTGAAAGCTGAGTATCTCGTGCCCGACCATTGCGTCGATCATTCGATCGATGTTATAGGAAAAGGGAAAGAATATTTAGGGCATGCTTTGTATAGGTCTTTGTAATCTATACACATTCTTAGCTTATTCTTTTTTTTAGGTATTACCACTACGTTAGCTAACTAATCTGGGCATTTAACTTCCCGAATGAATCCTATTTTTAAAAGTTTGGATACCTTATCCTTGATGAATGCATGTTTGATCTCAGACTGTGGCCTCGTCTTCTTCTTAACTAGGTGGAACTTTAGGTCCAAACTAAGCTTATGGGTGGTTACCTTTGGGGGAATCCCTGTCATGTCAACATGGGACTAAGCGTAATAATATGTGTCAGATTTAAGGAAATCAATATTTTTTTCCTAAGCTCGGGGTTTAACCCCATACCCAGTTACCTTTTGATCTATAGGTCTTCAATTAATATGACTTCATCCAATTCTTTGACCATAGATTTAGTACTGTCAGTGTCATCAGGAGCTATGAACGATCTCGAGACTCTATATTCATCCTCCTCATCTACTCCTTGGTCCTCTGATTCTGTCGAGTCCAGCATCAGTGATTGCTATTTAATTTCTTCTTTTCTAGTTGGCTCGCAGTCCTTGATATCGAAACCATGTGCACTAGGATTACCTCATCGACAACAAACATCTCCTTTGTGACCGGCTACTTTCTATTGACCGTCTTGACTCCTCCCGGTATAGGGAATTTCAGTTTCTGGTGCAAGGTCGAGGTTACCACCCTCATGTTGTGAGACATTTCGAATAGAGTTACTGGCACGATTATCTCCCCTTGAGAAGTTTTGCATGCTATGTTAAATTCGTTCAACACTCGGAATACTGGCACTATTTGGTCTTATAACCCCAATTGCTCTACAACCCTCAATCTGATGATGTTGGTCGAGCTACCTTAATCAATCAACACGGGTTTAACTCAAGATTTATTGCTAAGTACGGATATTACGCCTTATTGTGAGGTTGCACAATTCCTTCGACATCCTCGTTGCTGAATGAAATGGTTCCTTCCGGGACATAATCTCGGATGCATTTTCCATTGTGATAGATACTTTCATGTGCTTTATTATTAGAACTTAGGGGAAATTGACCCCTCCGATGATCATGTTGATGACGTGCAGAGGATCCTCTTGTTCGATATGTTTGTTGGCGTACCTATTCCTGAAGTGGTGTTTTGTTTTATCACCCAAAAACTCTTGGAGGTTCCCGTTGTTGAATAATCGGAAAACTTCTTCTCTAAGCTGTCGACAATCCTTGGTCAGGTGACTAAGAGTTCCATGATACTTACATATTATGTTAGGATCTTTTTGGTTAGGGTCGAAAATGGTCGGGGCTACTTGATCTCTTTGGTGTGCCCGATGGCTTATATGATACTGGCAGCATCAACGTTGAAGTTATACTCTGATAAAATCGGTGCTTCCCTACTCCTGAGCACCCTACCTAAACCATTTTTTCTCATCAGACTTTGGTCACTAGGACCTCGATCACCTCTATTATCATTCCTTGCGGGGTGATGCCCGACCTATTTTCCCTTCGGTCCGTGTTGTATGCTTGGTATCGATCCTGGATCGGTCTTGGCTCATGATCAACGACTCTTTTAGACCCGTCATCGACCCTGATAGGATAAATAAACCCAAAAGGAGATCCAAATTGGTCGTCCTCGACCTGGACCGAAGGAAGAGGTCTCCTGTACAATCTCTAACCCAAGAATCAGTCTCTCTCCTACTTCATCCCAGCATCAGTGACCTTTAACTGGTGCCTGTTGTGGACGTCAGCCCAAATCACCACCGAGTATTCTACCAAATTTTGTTATAGCTACTGAGAAGCCAAAGAGCTTCGGGGGTTAAGCCCCTGAGTAAATTCCTGAACGACCCAGTCATCTGCCATCGGAGGCAGGTCTATCTGTTCCATTTGGAACCATGACACGAACTCCCTGAGCATTTTATTTTCATTGTCTCTTTGTTTAACTTTGAAAGGGTCTGACTTTCTGGTCTCGAGCTTGAGGCTGTGACGTGGGCTTTTACGAAAGAATCTACAAGCATATCAAATGATTCAATAGAATTTAGGGGTAAGTTGTGATACTATATCATTGCTCCTTTGGACAAAGTTTTCGCAAATTTCTTCAGTATATCCGACTCAATTTCGTCATTTTCCAAGTTGTTCCTTTTGATTGCGTATGAATAGGAGGTCACATGCTCGTTCAGATCTATGGATCCATTATATTTGAGGATATTGGGCATAGGAAACCTCGTTGGGATCGTCTTCTGTGCCGCGCTCGAAGGAAAAGGCTTCTGGATAAATTTGTTGGAATTCAGCCCCATCAATATCGGGGGTGCTCTCGGGATTTGATTGATTGTATGTTTCCACCTTCTTGTCATTGTTCTTAATTTTCTTCTCGCCTAAGTCTATTTGTTTTGTTAATGCTTCACGAATTTTTATTATCTCGGGATTGATCCCGGGCTCGGCTTCACCCGGTCTCTCGGTGATCTGTTCGTTTCTTTGGGTGCTTTTTCGAGATTGTTCGGGTTCGACCCTGCTGGGGGTGTGGCATTGATTTTGTAGCTGTGTTATCGCCACCTATTGAACCTACAACATTTCAAAAATTAACTGTAGGCTTACACCATCACATTTGCCTTCGGGCGCTTCTCGAGGCAGCTCGGGGTCCCTTACGAATGCTATTTTCGAGATCAATTGGAAATTTAACGTCGATGGCCACCTGCGAGTTAGCATCAACCGGATCGAAAACTGGGAAATCGTTGGGATCAGCAAGGGGCACTTCGTTGCTAGGCACCAAATTATTATTTTCGCCGTGATGGCCAGACTCAGTGTGAACGTTCAAGTGGGTAGACT
>JASVEL010008013.1:0-61614 GCA_032618575.1 Nicotiana noctiflora
ACGCCGCCACGGGTTATTTGGATCGGGTGGCACGCCGCCACAGGTATGGTATCTGGATCGGGTGGCACGCCACCACGGGTATGTCATTTTGAGCAAGTTGCACGCCGCAACCGTGTAATATGGAGCATAGTTTTTTTTCTATAGGTTACCTTGCGTACTATACTTCCTAGTCTCTGAGGAAAGTCAGTGTTGGGTGTCGCTCGGCGACTGGCGCATCGGTTGTGTCCTTACAAGATTTGATGGCGTATATTAATTGTTTCACCGTGGGTGAGATTGATTGCTTGAGTTCAGACCTAAATCTGTGCGTGGCTGACTGTTTTGAGCATGGTGACTTGAGGTGCTTCAGGAGTAATAGTGTTTGGATGGAATCATGAGCCGTGGCAAGGCCACGTGAAGTTATGACCTTTCGAGGAGGATTCAAGTACTCTAATTCTATGTGAGACAAGATCTCAGTTATGTGTTATGACGGTATTGAGGAATTTGAATTACAACTCCTTGTTTGAGGTAGTTGTCATGATTTGAGTATGTTCAAGCGTTTCTTATTGGAGCCTGTGTTGTGCTCATTATGGCTTAAGCCGGTGTTGAGGTGTCATATCACCAGTGCGGTGTGTCATAATCGGAATGATCGTTGGAGCCATTAATGAGTGCGGGCACATATGATTTCAGCTGGTTAGAAAGGAATACATCGAGGTTTGGCTCCGAAATATATTGTAATGTCAGTCAAAAAGGGAAATGGATTCATGAATGGATTACCTGAGAGATGGATTCGATATATCGTGTGTTCGGTTGCCTTGGGCAACATACATGAAGGTGTTGGAATAAGACTTTAGCTAACGAGAAAGGTTTTTCGGTAATATTTGGTTATCGTGGGAAATTGTTGTGATTAGAGGGCATCATCTCGAGTGATTGAGTTGTTTGGTACACAATACGATCTCACCCGGAGTGGCGAGTATGGGCTATTACAGTTGGTTCGAGTGTATTCTGAATATAGACGTGGGATTCAGACTTGGTATATGATTTCGGAGGTGCAATGTGGTCTATATTTCAGATGGACTGTGAAAGTTCAGCTATATTGTGTTATCAGACTTATGATGGATAGGGTGACGTGGTACCACCCCGCATATATGCTTGGTAAGGTCAGTTAGGTATTGGGTAGCTTCTAGTACAAGTCTAGGTACGCTCGAGGACGAGCGTTTGTTTAAGTTGGGGAGAATGTAACGACCCAGCCCGTCGTTACGGGAGTTATCGCCCCATTTTCTCCATTTAATACTTCAATATGCTAACTTATATGTGTTTGAAAAGTTAGAAGCAAATCCGAGGGAATTTAGATAGAAATAAGGCCATAAATCCCTTTTTGAGAAGAATAGGTTGGAAAAGTCAATCGAATGTTGAGCGATGACTTTGGCAGCTCGAAATTGAATTTTGATGATTCGACTAGTTTCGGAGGATCATTTATGGCTCAGGAGAGCAATCGGAATCGAATTCGGAGGTCCGGTGTAGTTTTAGGCTTGAATTGGCTAAGGTTGAATTTTGGCGAAATCCGAACGGTAGGTGAGATTTTGATCCGGGGCTCAGAACGAAATCCCGAGAGTTGCAGTAGCTCCGTTATGTGATTTTGGATATGCTTGCAAAATTTCAGGTCATTTGGAGGTGTTTAGGTCGGGTTGTAGATCAAATGTTAGTTTCGGAAGTTTTTTTAAGAACTTAGGCCTGAATCCGATGTGAATTGATGATTTCAGTGTTGTTAGGTGTGTTTTGATGATTGGAAAAAGTTTGGATGATATTTTTGGATATGTTGGTGCCTTTGGTTGAGGTTCCGGAGGCCTCGGATGTGTTTCGGGTTGTGATCACGCTCTTAATTAATGTTTCAACGTCGTATTTTTGGACATAAATGGGTATTATATTGAACAAATAAGCACTTATTACTGTTTTGAATGATGAATTAAATCCGTATCGTAATTACGGACCCGTAGCAAAAAGAATCATCGAATTTGGACATCGTATGAAGATTTTATGGCTATTTTATTAAGGTTGGCCAGATTTTCAGGTTAATGACGAAATTACCCCTGACGGCGTATTAAAAACCTGCACTATTTGCAAATCTTAAAACCTACATATCTCCTTCATTATAAGGTCAAATTGAGTTATTCAAAAACCTAAATTCATTAGAATTTCACAAGGAATCCATTGGGAGCAGTAAAACGCGTGAAAAGTATACCGATAATGAGAAGACCGAGTTTTCTTCCAATTTTGGAACGAGAAGAAGCTTCTGAGGCGATTTTTAAGAGAGAAATCAATGGGTAATCGCTGGAGGTAAGTTTCTTGAATCAAAAATATGATTTTATGCTAGAATCAGCACCAAAATTCCTGAAATTGGGTAGAATTTGTGAAGAATTAGGGCCTAAATTATGAAAACGAATTTTTGGGTTTTGAAAGGCCATTCGAACTCCGATTTCGATAAATTTTATATGCACGAACTCGTGGCGAGACGAGGAACACGTTGGTATGAATTTCGTAATTTTTTGAGCAGCGTACCAAAAGTCGGGTTTTACCAACTTGGTGTATTATCGTGTATTTCTTATAAATTGAATTGGGTTATGTTTATTTGACCCGTAATTGATATAATTGTTGTGTTTGACTAGATTCTACGCAAGAGGCGGCAAATTTGAAGGGAAAAGGTATCGCGGACGAGTCTACGGCCGGCTAGAGGTGAGTAATTTGTGTATATGGTAGCCTGAGGGTTCGAAACCTCGGCTTAGCACATTGTGACGCTAGTAGGGCGTGGCTCGCACCCCGTGGCAAGTGCAGGACTGATTGTGACTGGGGATTAAGACTTGGTCCATCCCGGATATGGAAAATATGCTATTAGTGATGGAAATATGCTGTGTTTGACATATTTGTGGGCGGTAAGCCTTGTTTGGGTCCTTGTGCCGACCTGTAGTATCCCTAGGGGATAGTATTTATGTGATAGCTATACTTGCTTAATCATTGATCTCAGTCCTGGAATTTGAAATCACACTATTGAAATGTTAAGTCACCGGTTTTTGCAAATTAAAAGTTAAAGTACTTTTCATAAATTATGAACTGGGAACTGGAATTAAGAAAAATGAACTGTTTTTGTGACTTATCTAATTTATGTGGACTGAGGAGGGATCGGGTTGCACGCCACAACAGTTTATATGAGGATCGGGCTGCACGCCGCATCGGTTGATATGAGGATCGGGCTGCACGCCGCATCAGTATTGCGCTTGGGTTGTAGGAGCCCCTCCGAAGTCTGTACACACCCCTAGTGAGCGCCGTCGACGTTAATTGGATCGGGCTACACGCCGTAGCGGTTATGTGCATTGCATTGCATCTTTATTTGTTAAATTATTCTGTGGTAGCTGTATTGTACTGTTGATGCTAGTTCGTAGGAGATTCGGACTGTAGTTAGCTTCATACTGTGGTATTCTGTGGATTTCCTTCTTTTAGCTGCTTTTATATATTTATTACTCACTGAGTACTTAGTACTCACCCCTACTCCCTGCACCTTTGTGTGCAGATTCAGGTACACAGGAGGGATATATGAGCACTCCGACTTTTATCAGTATTTATCCGAGTTGCTGAGGTAGCTGCTGGCGTTCGCAGGACCTGGCATCTCTTCTTATTCCAGTTTTCCTTTGTATATACATTATTCATACTTGAGTATTTGGTTTAGATATTGTTATCCGATCATGTTTAGAGGCTCTAGACTCGTGACCCTAGATCTTTGGGTGGTTATTCAGTTTAGCTTTATTGTTGATAATAATATCCAGGTAACGGATTTGAGCTTCATGCTCGGGATGAGAGGGTAAATGGTCGGGCTTGCCTAGCAGTTGTGTTGGGCGCCATCACGACGGGGATTGGGGCCGTGACAAGTGGCGACTCTTAAATCTAAATAAATCCCATTTCGATTGTCCTTAAAGTGGAAAACTCCTTCCCTCTTGTTATTATTATATCCATTCTTGGGGTGTACTAGTAAATAACGTGGTATACTTTATCTTCGAAAAAGTAGTAAAAAAGGGAGGTGTGACAGCTTAGGCGATTCTGCTGGGGAGAAGCAACCCAGAACTTCGATTCAGGGTTTAAGAATTCGAGCTCGATAAAATTGTTGTTTTTGATATTATTTGATTTCATTATATGCTTTGATCAATGTGCTACATGTTTACTGCTTTGATATTACGTGAATTGTATATAAATAATTGTGCAGAAAACCCTTCTCTTCTCACATCCGGAGATGTGCTTACTGGTTGAGACTCCCCTTTCTGTTAGTGTCAATACCCTAATAAGAAATAGAGGCCGGATAAGTTACAAAGCCGGAAGACCCCGCGGGTCCCCGGTACGTAGCCCCCTCCTCGATCCGAGTTGTCCACTCGGGTACACAGTCTAGTACCAATGAAAAATCAGGATATTGAGCCTAGAATTAGGACCATTATTTGCGTCATATCTGACTTAGGGGACTCAACACAGAGGTATGGTCCGTCTAGGACAGGTAACCCGGATATAAAAAAAAAATCATTATTATATGTTGCATATATTTGTCTTGGATTATTATGCAGACCGGCTAAATTCCTAAAAACAAAAAGAAAGAGAACTTTAGAATAGAAAAATATCAAAAGTTGATGAAACGCTGTCAAAAATTTGAAAAGAAAGTTTGAAAATAGGTGGAACAAATTTTGTTGAAATAATTGGTCACAAAATAATTTGACTGAACTACGCAGGTTTGATTCTCACCACTAAGTGAGATACGTAGGCAACCCTTGACGGGTCCAACCACCCCTTTTAGAAAATGACAAAAAAATGTTAGATTTTAATTCTCAATAAATCGAAGTGATGCTGTTTTTGAAAATAGCCGAATGTTCCAAAAGGACGCTGTAAGGCTGTTTTTGCAATAATGGCCGCTTTGAAGTCATTTATTTTCTTTTTTAAATAATAGCCTTGAAATTTTCAAATGCAATATGGAAAGGTTAATAGTGAAAAATTTTCTTTGAAAAATATTTTCCTTTTTGAATAAAATCGCCTTTAATAAATGTGCAAGATGAGCACACTACAAAATGAACTCTTTGCACTAATGAACAAAATCTCTTTGGAGTTGCGGTTATGGTGGAACTATCTAGGCCAAGAAGGACAGGGTTGGGTCAACAGATATCTAAAATATCTTACTGGGTTGTTGAACATAATACCTCGGGGTGATATTATTCGGGCCCTCGTTGCTTGTTGGGATCCTGCACATAATGTGCTCCGCTTCTTAGATTTTGAGCTCACTCCGACACTGGAAGAAATTGCTAATTATATCGGGAAAGGTGAGGTCCCCCTAAAAGATAAGTATCCGGTGGCTTCAACGGCTATTATAGTGCATAGATTCCTCGACTCCCTAAAGATTGCCAGAAACATTCACAATGAAGACTTGGCTTACGGGTTCTGTACTATGAGTTTTGTATACCACATATATGGTCACATTGGGGGATTTAATGACCCAACAAACAAACACTGCAGCAAATCGAACCGGGCTAAGTGGGAGGAACATAGGCATTTTGCCTTTATGGTGACCTTTTTGGGATTGATCATATTCCCGAGGAAAGATGGAAATATTGATATTAGAGTTGCCGGAATTGCCAGTGCTCTCCTTGTGCAAGATAATAGTACACTGGCACCGATGATAGTGGCTGATATCTTCCGTGCCCTCACATCCTGTAAAGCAGGACATGACTTCTTCGAGGGATGCAATTTACTTCTCCAAATGTGGATGATAGAGCATTTATGCTGCCACCCTCAGTTCTCAAGCTACGGATCATCTGAAAAGACGTGTATTGAAGAATTTTATGTGAGAACAAAAGAAGTTAAGTTGCTAGAAGGATCAAAAGGTTGGATTACATACTTGCGATCACTGACTGCTAGCCAAATAGATTAGGCATACAGATGGTTGCCATCAACGAAGTTATATACATGCCAACAGAAGGGTCGCATTTTCTGATAATGGGTCTTAAAAGCATCCAGCCTTATGCGCCATACCGGGTATTAAGGCAACTCAGAAGATATAAGGTCATACCAAAGGATGGGGACCTCAGCCTGCAAGTGATAAAAATTAATCCTGATGGGTAACTCTCGGAAGCAAAGATTCGGCAAATCTGGAATGAATGCCAATGCCTGAGAATAGACACTTGTGTGGGAAACCGAGATCGAGGAGAAGTATCACCAGGTTATGCTGCATGGTATCACTGAGGTGTTGAGCATGAGAGACCGATGAAGAGACCTCACATTTAAGAGTTGGCCGAGCAGTCTAAGGAACAAAAAGATTGGATGGCCAAAGAAAATGACTATCGAGCCAGAATCAGCTTGTTGGAGAAACAATTCCAAGACCTCAAATTTGAAAGCAGCTTACAAGCGGCATCCGATGAAGGTAAATAGAAACAGCTGAGGAAAGAAAATTAAATCCTGAAGACTCAGATTGCAAAGATGAAAACAACAGCCGAAACCCCAGTTCGACTAGCCCGTGATAAAAAGCTAATTGAAAATCTTCGCCGCAAAGTGAACGACTATAGCTTTGATCTAGATAAAGCTGAAAAGGAATTAGTCGGGGTTCGGAAACAATTAGCCAAGAATGCTGAAGAAAGAGTTCGAATGGTTCAACAGTTAAAAGAAGAACATAATGTTGAGGTAGCCCGATTGAGGAAGAAGATCATTATAGCCGAGGTCAAAAGTAAAAAACAAACCAAAGAGTTTGAGGTAGAGAGAGAACGTTGCTACATGGCTATGGATCAATTAGAATTGGAGCTACAACAAATACAAAAGAAGAACCAGCAAACCTTAGATGCTCGTGCCGAATAAATTGGTAGGTTGCTTCAAGAAAAAAGGGTCATGAGGGAAAGAATTTTCAACATTGCTCAATACATCACAAGGAAATGCCAACTGTGTGAAGATATGTCTCAATCAACATTCACATCAGCAGAAATGATCTTTGTAAGGCAAGTAATGACCGACCTGGACAAACTCCAAAGTGGATTAGCATATAGGCCCGCGGCAAGACCGAACGATGTCTCGCGGACACTAGGAGCTTTAATGTATTCATAGGGCATGCATTTTTGTATTTGTATTTTCTTTCTGCATTTGTAGTATAACATCATTTGTAATCAATGCTTGAATATCAATGAAAATTTGAAAGAAATTACCATTATTTTTATCTAATATATGCAAATTGCTTGGGCGATAGGCAAACGTATAGGAACGAAAAAATGAAAAGAAATAAAAGAAAAGAAGAAAAAGAAAAAGGAAAAAATAGAAAAATAAACAAACAAAAGCAATGAAATAATGAAAAAACATAAGTGGAAATGAAAGCTGGCGGTTCAAGGAAGAATAATGTCGGGATGATGCATAATTACTAGGCAAAAGTTGTGGTTTTAGAACTTTTGATGTTTATCCCTTATGATCTAACTATTAACAAAGTTTTGTTGTTGATGAGTATCAGATCTACAGTTAGCAACTGGCATTCTGGCACGCCACAGCTACAACACACTTTCTAAAGTCATGACCAAAGTGGTAACTCAAGAAATCGAGCCTACTATTATGGATCCGGTACAAGAGGAAGAAGTTGTGGACACAACTAGTATGAAAGAAGAGATGTACAAATTGAAACAACAGATGTCAGAGATGTACCAGGCTTGGTCGAAGGGTCAACCCTTACCTTTCTACCCAGCGAACCCGCATACATTCCTCCTCTGAACCCAAATCCAGAACCACCTACTATGAACTCATCCTCCATATATCCAGCTTACCCGCATTACTATGCTACAACCTTGCAAGCACCACCACCCTTGCCTAAACAAGCTCCACCACCACCACCACCTCAGGTCGCTCCAGTATACGTGGCATTGCCACCAGCTACTTTACATAAATCTTCCAGCGAACCTGTGTTCCATGTCCAGGATACCCATTACTACCCGCCAGAACCCACATTTAGGCAGCATGATTCCTACACCCCATTCATAGACATGACGGGGGAGGAGAAACCAGCTAGAAACCTTGAACAGGAAGAGATGGCCCGTAAAAATAAGAGTCTTGAGCAGTCGTTTTGTAATATGCAGGGGCTGGGAGGCCAAGTGAGTGTTGCATACAAAGACTTATGTTTGTTTCCTGAGGTACTGCTACCTGCCGGGTTTAAGTTGCCCAAGCTTGATATGTATGATGGTCACGGAGATCCAGTGGCCCATCGAAGGGGTTACTGCAGTAAAATGCGCAGAGTAGGAGGAAGGGATGAATTACTCATGGCTTATTTCAGTCAAAGCCTCAGTGGCTCGGTATTGGAATGGTATACTCGACAAGATCATACCCGATGGTTCATTTGGGATGACTTAGCTCAATCATTAGCAAACCATTTCCAATATAATCTGGAAATTATCCCTGATAGGTTATTATTGACTAAGATGGAGAAGAAACCTAGAGAAAACTTTCGGGAATATGAATTCAGGTGGAGGGAACAGGCTGCACGTGTAGACCTATCAATGAAAGAAAGAGAAATGATGGATTGCTTCTTACAAGCTTTGGAGCTGACATACTACGGCCACTTGGTGTCCGTAATTGGAAAAACCTTTAACGAGGTAGTAAAGATGGGAAGCTTTGTGGAAGAAGGGTTAAAGACAAATAAGATTATGAGCTACTCAGCCATCAAGGCTACAAACCAAGCAATACAGACTAGAACCGGAGGTTCTATTGGCAAGAAGAAAAAGGAAGAAATGGCGGTTATTGAAGGTAGATCTTGGTCCCGGGGCCACAACCCATATCATCATCAACCTCGCCCATACCAACCATATCCACCAGCACCATATTATCCACCTCCACCATATTATCCTCCAACCAGTCCACAGTTTTCTGTCCAACATGCTCAACCGTACCCACCGCCTCCACATTCATGGCGTACCCCAACTCCAAAAAATGTCTACCACACACAAAATGCCTATCCGCCTTCAAAAACCTACAGAAATCCAAACCGACCTAACTTCTATCCAGACCCAGAAGTAAAAGGTGATAGGGATCAAAGGAAGAGAACATTCTCTCCTTTGGGGGAATCATATACTAGTCTTTTTCACCGTTTGAGAGAACTAGGGATATTGAACCCTATTGAACCTAAAATTCCCAATCCCCCACCTAGAAATCTAGACCAATCTGTCCGTTGTGAATACTGTTCTGGGGCGCCGGGACATGATATGGAGAAGTGTTGACACTTAAAAATCTGCAATACAAGAACTTATTGATACCAGGAGAATTGAGGTACAAGCTCCAGAAACTCCCAATATAACGCAGAATCCTTTGCCAGCACATCATGAGACACATATGATAGAGCTAGAACAGGGAGAGAGCAGCAGAAAACCTTCTCAAACAATAATGACGATTAAAGCAAACAATAAGGTTGAAGGGGAAGTTGAAAGAGAGAAAGTGTCAATTGAATTACCAGCAAAATAGCCATCACTGATTGAGCCCGTGAAAGTAATAGTACCTGGAGTGAAGCCTTTGCTGACTATGAAGTGAGCTTATATAGAGCCGGTGGTTATCAAACCAGTTGTGCAGATGCCAGTTGTGAATACCAAGGCTGTACCATGGAATTATGATAAGGTGACGGTGATGTATAAAGGGAAAGAAGTTAAAGGACAAATTTGTGAAACTCATGGTTTAACTCACTCCGGGCAATGCTTTGCCCCGGAGGAACTAAGAAAGACAAAAGTGGTGAAAGAAAACCTGGCTTATGTGAAGAAGGAGGAAGCTGAGGAATTCTTGAAGAAGATGAAAGCTCAAGACTATTCTATAGTTGAGCAATTGAGCAAGACGCCCGCGCATATATTATTGTTATCATTGCTAATTCATTCTGATGAACATAGAAAGGCGTTGATGAAGATTCTAAATAAAGCCCATGTACCAGTGAAAATTTCGGTATGTCATCTGGATAAAATCATAAACAAGATCTTTGAGACAAATAAGATAACATTTTCAGATAGTGAGTTGCCACTGGAAGGGACAGGGCATAATAAAGCACTATACGTCATGATAAAATATGAAGAATCCGTAGTAACCCATGTTTTGGTGGACAACGGGTGAAGTGCCAATATCTGTCCGTTGTCAACTTTGGAAAAACTAAAAGTCAATCATGAAAGAATTCATCGAAACAGTGTATGTGTGAGGGGTTTTGATGGAGGCGGAAAGAACACCGTGGGGGATATCATACTAGAGCTTACTATCGGACCGGTGGATTTCACTATGGAGTTTCAAGTGCTGGATGTCACTGTATCATACAACCTCTTGTTAGGACGTCCGTTGATCCACGCTGCGAAAGCAGTACCATCTTCTTTGCATCAAATGGTAAAGTTTGAGTGGGAGCAGCAAGATATAATAATGCATGGAGAAGATGATGTTTGAAATGCTATTACACCATTTGAGGAAGTTGAAGGAGATAAAGGTCCGTGGATATACCAAGTAATGGATACCGTGGTTGTAAACAAAACATCTGAGGGAGAAAATATGCCAGTACCCACGGTGGCCCCTGCAGCAGTTATGGTTGCCAAGGAGATGATAAAGAACGGGTTTTCTCCAAGGAAGGGTTTAGGAGTAACTTTGCAAGGCATAACACAACTGATCCACCTTCGGAACAGTACTGATACTTTTGGCTTGGGTTTCAAGCCAACCATTGCCGATATCTAGAGAGCTAAGAAATTGAAGAAGAAAGGGTGGTCCCACCCAAAACCTATCCCAAAACTATCCAACTCCTTTGTCAAGCCTGGTACACAGAGACGTCTGGCGACTGTTGTGCCAAACCGTGCTGAGATAAAACCGGATGAAGAGCTTCTAGCAAGATTTGAGAGGCTATTTGAAGATGTGAATATGTTGGAGACGTGTTAAGGAACAAGCAAAATGGATGTTCAATTCGTGGGACCCCACACTATGCTAAATAACTGGGAAGCTACTCCTCTTCCGATCAGGAGGGAGTTGTGGTTGTTAGCTTTTAATATTTTATCCCCAAAATTGTCTTGTTTTAAAATTGTAATCCCATATCCCGTCAAATCAAATGTATCTAACTCTTGTTACCTTTTGAAAATTCAATGAAATGCAATTTCGTTTCTTCCTCCATTTTTGCCTTATTTTATTTTTCTTCTTTTGTACAGTTCAATATTTGCTGATTCCAATGATATGTCATGCATGAAGGATTCCCGGTCCAGTCTTGATAATCAAATAGTTTTACAGGAAATTGAAAATGAACATGAAGTGGAATATGAGGATAAGGAAGTACTAGAGGAAATTAGTAAAGATTTGAGTCATTATGAAGAAAAACCCAAATCGAACTTAAATGAGACGGAGTCTATTAATTTGAGAAGTGAAGAGAATGTCCGGGAAACAAAGATTAGTGTACATTTAGAGACTTCCCTTAGAGAATATTTAATCAGGTTATTACATGAGTACAAGGACATATTTTCTTGGTCTTATGATGACATGCCCGGGCTCAGTACTGATTTGGTGGTATATAAATTGCCCATTTATCCAAAATGCCGGCCGGTAAATTAGAAGTTAAGGAAATTTAAAACAGACATCAGTGTGAAAATAAAAGAAGAAGTCAACAAGCAATTCGAGGCGAAGGTCATACGGGTCACTAAATATCCCAACTGGTTAGCTAATGTTGTGCCTGTTCCAAAAAAGGATGGAAAAACCAGGGTGTGCGTTGATTATCGGGACCTCAATAAAGCTAGTAAAAAGGATGATTTTCCATTGCCAAATATCCATATATTGATCGAAAATTGCGCCAAACATGAGATTGGTTCTTTTGTGGATTGTTATGCGGGTTATCGTCAGTCCTGATGGATGAGGAAGATGCAAAAAAGACTGCCTTTATCGTGTCTTGGGGAATATATTGCTACAGGGTGATGTCGTTTGAGTTAAAGAATGTCGAGGCTACATATATGAGGGAAATAACCACTATGTTTCATGACATGATACACCAAGAGATTGAAGTATATGTGGACGATGTCATTATCAAGTCCAAAAAGCAATGTGACCATGTCAAGGATTTAAGAAAGTTTTTCCAAAGGCTCCGAAGATATAATCTCAAGCTCAATCCAGCAAAGTGTGCTTTCGGAGTGCCATCAGGAAAGTTATTGGGGTTCATAGTAAGCCGGCGTAGTATTGAATTAGATCCGTCAAAGATAAAAGCAATCCGGAATTTGCCTCCACCGAAGAACAAGAAAGAAGTGATGAGTTTATTGGGCAGGTTGAATTATTTTAGCAGATTTATTGCTCAGTTAACGTCGACTTGTGAGCCCATTTTCAAATTATTGAAGAAAGATGCTGCGGTGAATTGGACTGATGGATGTCAAGAAGCATTTGAGAAAATTAAGGAATATCTGGTTAATCCTCCTGCATTGGTTCCTCCAGAATCGAGAAGGCCTCTGATCCTTTATCTGACCGTATTGGATAATTCTTGTGGCTGTGTACTGGGGCAGCATGATGAAACAGGGAAGAAAGAGGAAGCAATATATTATTTTCGTAAGAAGTTTACATTTTACGAGGTAAAATACACTCAGTTGGAGAGAACATGTTGTGCTTTAACACGGGTTGCGCAGAAGTTGAAACATTACTTGTCGGCATATACTACTTATCTGATATCTCGGTTGGATCCACTAAAGTATATATTCCAAAAGCCAATGCCCATAGGAAGGTTGCTAAATGGAAAATTCTACTTACAGAGTTTGACATCATTTATGTAACTCGTACGGAAATGAAGGCACAAGCAGTTGCTGACCATTTGGCAGAAAATCCGGTCGATGATGAGTATGAACTATTAAAGACATATTTTCCTGATGAGGAGACAATAAATATTATAGAAGTAGAGCAAGATGATAAGCCAGGCTGGAGAATGTACTTTGATGGGGCCGTCAACAGTAAGGGAATTGGAATTGGAGCAGTACTCATCTCAGAAATGGGTCAGCATTATCCTATTACCGCTCAGCTTTGATTTTTCTGTACTAATAACATGCCCGAGTATGAAGCATGCATATTGGGATTGAGAGGGGCAATAGACATGGGTGTTCAAGAGATTTTGGTCATGGGTGACTCGGATCTTTTGATACATCAGATTCAAGGAGAATGGGAGACAAGGGATTTGAAACTGATACCTTATCGACAGTGTCTGCATGAATTGTCTCAGAGATTTCAATCTATAGAGTTCAAGCACATCCCAAGAATGCACAACGAAGTAGTAGATGCTCTAGCCACATTATCATCCATGTTGCACCATCCAGATAAAGCTTACATAGATCCACTACAGATACAAGTTCGTGATCAAAATGCATATTGTTTCGCTGTGGAAGAAGAACTTGATGGTGAGCCGTGGTATCATGATATCAGAGAATATTTGAGGACATGATGTCACGACCCCAAATCCGGTCGTGATGGCGCCCAGCACATTGCTAAGCCAGCCTGACCAATCAATATCAACTACGGAGCTAGAAGCTCTCTTTAGCCCATTTAAGCATATCAAATCACGAAGCAATAGCGATACATATAATGAAAACGGGGAACCAAGTCCCATAATACATCAACTCCCACAGACCAAGGGTCAAGAGTCATGAGCCTCTACTGAACATGAGTGTATAAAGGTTTACAAGATACCAAGTGCGGAAAGAAAAGTCAATACATAATCAAAAGACAGTAGGAAGGAATATCGGGTCCTGCGGACTCTGCAACTACCTCGAATATCCACAAACGTCACCTCGCACAGCTACTGGATCACTGCTGAGAGGTACCTGGATCTGCACACAAGGTGCAGGGAGTAAAATGAGTACTGCCAGACTCAGTGGTAATAAACAAGGGTAAGACAGCGCAGATAAGAAATCCGCAATAAAGCACAATGTAAAGCTGTAATCAAATACCCTGTCACAGAATCAATATCGACTGTACCTGTACCAACAAGTACCAGCAACACAGTATAACAGCTAGCAGATGTAGCTAAATACAATGCAATGCATGATATGACACATATACTGCTGTGGGGGTTCAGACTTTGGGTACCCGTGCTCACTCTGGGGGTTCAGACTCCGGAGGGGCTCATACAGCCCAAGCACAATAACATGAATATACGCTGCGGCGTGCAGCCCGATCCACTACCAGTCAGCTGCGACGCGCAGCCCGATCCACTACTAGTCAGCTAATATGCAATCACAGCCTCGCAGGCTCAAAAGTAGTTTTAAAAACATCTTTTATCATTTTTCAGTTGAAAACGGAAATATCAAGTTCTAGAGATTTGGAAATAACATGATAATAGAAATAGCTGCGGACTAGTAGTAAACTAGCATGTCAATATGATAAGACAATGATAACGATCCTCGCGGGATCCAATAACTGGCTCACGGCCCACAAGTATACTCAACCGCCCAAGAAGGGGGTTCCTCGGCTCAAGAGTGGCCATTATTACAATATATAATATGCAACCATCCGAGAAGGAGGTTCGACGGCTCAAGAATAGCCTAATATCATAATACAGTATCAACAAGTCGGACTAAGCCATAGTCCCCAATCACAATCGACCCCGCACTCATAAGAGAGTACGTGTCTCGCCGCTATACAGCATCACAAAGTGGTATACCGGGGTTTCGAACCCGCTGGTCATCACCCACATCTATTACTCACCTCAATATAGCGCGACGACTACTCCGCAATGCCCTTGCCACGAGAATCAAGCTCCGCACGCATAAAATCTGATCAAATACAGTAACACAACAAATTAGGCCAATGGGACTACACCCAATCAAAACAACTCAATTTACATCAAAATTCCCAAAGTTGTGAAAACCCGACTTTCGGTACGCCTGTCGAAAAATCACGAAAGTCACATATTCGGAACCCTCATCTCAATACGAGTGTAAGCATATCAATTTTACCAAATTCGGACTCCATTTGCCCATTCAAAACGTTGATTTTCTAAAGTTCAAGCCTAGGGCTAAATCCTCCATAAATTACCCCAAATTCCTCCATTTTCATGATATAATAGCATAATATTATCAATACTAATCATAGTTTAAGTCCATAGTTGATTACCTGATGATTTCCCTTGAGTTTCTCTTCAAAATCGCCCAAATCGCCTCTAAAGCCGAGACCCAAATGTGTGAAATGTGTTCTAAAATTTTCTAACTTCTGATACACTTAATTCACTGCGATTTTCGCTTCTGCGGACCATTTTCCGCCCCTGCGGAACCGCTTCTGCGACCTTTTGGTCGCTTCTACGAACCCAGGCCCTTTTGGCCATTTCCGCACCAGCGATCCAAGGACCGCTCCTATGAGTCCGCTTCTTCGGATTTTCATCCGCTCCTGCGGTCCTCTTCGCCTCTGCGATCAAGAGTCCGCTCCTGCGGACTCGCCTCCGCGATCAACCACCCGCTTCTGCGGACCTCCCCATCACGCCTCAGGACTGCTTCTGCGATCGCCCACTCGCTTCAGCGAAGCCGCCCCTGCGGGCCAGTCTCCGCTTCAGCGGTCTATCCCGCTTCTGCGCCTTCTTGTCCGCTCATGCGGACTCGCTCCTGCGCTCCCATTTCCGCAGGAGCGAAAAGAACAGAACAGACTCAAAAACCTGCAATTTTCCACATTTTCTCCCGTTTAACTATCCAAAATCACCCCGAGGCCCCCGGGACCTCATCCAAACACACCAACACATCTTAATACCTTATTTGAACTTTCTCAAATCCTCAAAACACGTCTAATAATACCAAAACCCATAATTCACATCAAATTCAAGCCTAAATTCCTTAAAACATTCCGAATTACACAATCAATCAAAAACCCGACTAAACGACGTCCGAATGACCTGAAATTTTGCAGGCACATCCAAAATCACCTATCAAAGCTACTGCAACTGTCAGAATTCCATTCCGACCCCCGGATAAAAATCTCACCTACCGTTCGGATTTAGCCAAAATTCAACCTTAGCCAATTCAAGCCTATTTCTACACCGGGCCTCCAAATTCAATTCCGATCGTTCCCCTAAGTCACAAATCACCTCCCGAAACTAACCGAATCATCAGAATCTGATTCCGAGCCCTCTAACCAAATAGTCAACTCCGGGTTGACTTTCCTTATTCAAGTCTCCTTCAAAAAGGCTATATGCCTCATTTTCAATCCAAATCACTCCTAAATCACCCGATAGACTTTAACACCGATATAAACGCATAAAACATACAATTTCAACATAACGGGGTGGTAATTCCCGTGACGACGGGCCGGGTCATCACAACTTCTCCCCCTCTTAAGCAAACGCTCGTCCTCGAGCGGGTCAAGAAACATACCTGAAGTCTCAAACAAGTGAGGATATCTGCTCCGCATCTCCCGCTCGATCTCCCAGGTGGCCTCCTCCACGGGTCGACCTCTCCACTGAACCTTAACTGATGCAATCTCCTTAGACCTCAATTTTCTCACATGCCGTCCCAAAATGGCAATAGGCTCTACATCATAGGATAGATCGTCATCAAGCTGAATGGTGCCGAAATCTAATACATGAGACGGATCTCCAATGTACTTCCGGAGCATAGACACATGGAATACTGGATGAACGCTGGATAAGCCGGGCGGCAAGGCCAACTCATATGCCACCTCTCCAACTCTCCTAAGTATCTCAAAAGGACCAATGTACCTGGGACTCAACTTTCCTTTCTTCCCAAACCTCATGACACCCTTCATAGGTGAAACCTTCAACAATACTCCGTCACCAACCATGAAAGACAACTCTCGAACTCTACGGTCCGCATAACTCTTCCTGACGAGACTGTGCTGTACGAAGCCTCTCCTGGATCAACTTTGCTCTATCCAGAGCATCCTGGACTAACTCGGTCCCTATCAATCTAACCTCACCAGGCTCAAACCATCCCACGGGGGATCTACACCGCCTGCCATACAATGCCTCATACGGGGCCATCTGAATACTCGACTGATAACTGTTGTTGTAGGCAAACTCAGCAAGTGGTAGGAACTCATCCCACGAACTACCAAAATCAATCACACAAGCTCGCAACATATCCTCCAAGATCTGAATAGTGCGCTCAGACTGTCCGTCTGTTTGGGGGTGAAATGCCGTACTCAACTCAACCCGTGTACCCATCTCTCGCTGAAATGCTCTCCAAAACTGAGAAGTGAACTGAGTACCCCTGTCGGATATGATAGACACCGGGACTCCATGCAACCGAACAATCTCTCGAATAAAGATCGTTGCCAACCGCTCCGATGAGTAGGTAGTACTAACTGGAATGAAGTGAGATGACTTGGTCAGTCTATCCACAATCACCCATACCGAATCAAACTTCCTCGCCGTCCGAGGGAGTCCAGTAACAAAGTCCATGGTGATCCTCTCCCATTTCCGCTCAGGAATATCAATGCGCTGAAATACGCCACCGGGCCTCTGATGCTCGTACTTTAACCTGCTGACAGTTGAGGCACCGTGCTACATGTCTGACGATGTCCATTTTCATCTTTCTCCACCAATAGTGTTGTTTCAAATCTTGATACATCTTCGCGGCTCCTGGATGGATAGAATACCGCGAGCTATGGGCCTCCTCCAGAATCAACTCACGAAGGCCATCAACATTGGGCACACATATCCGGCCCTGCATCCTCAATACGCCGTCACTATCAATGGTGACATCTCTAGCATCATCATGCTGAACTCTGTCCCTAAGGACAGCCAAATGTGGATCATCATACCGGCGCTCACGAATACGATCATATAGAGATGACCGAGATACAACACAAGCCAATACCCTGATGGGCTCCGAAATATCTAACCTCACTAGCCGATTGGCTAGCACCTGAACATCATAAGCAAGTGGCCTCTCCTCAGCTGGAATATATGCCAAGCTCCCCATACTGACCGCCTTTCGGCTCAAAGCATCGGCCACCACATTGGCCTTTCCCGGATGATATAAAATAGTAATGTCATAATCCTTAAGCAACTCAAGCCATCTCCGCTGTCTCAAATTAAGGTCTTTCTGTTTGAACAAGTGTTGGAGACTACGATGGTCGGTATACACCTCACAAGACACACCGTACAAATAGTGTCTCCAAATCTTCAATGCACGAACAATGGCGGCTAGCTCCAAATCATGAACAGGATAGTTCTTCTCATGTGGCTTCAACTGCCGAGAAGCACAAGCAATTACCTTACCTTCCTGAATCAACACACAACCTATCCCCACTCTCGAGGCATCACAATAAACGCTATATGAACCTGAAGCTGATGGCAATACTAACACTGGAGCTGTGGTCAAAGCTGTCTTGAGCTTCTGAAAGCTCTCCTCGCACTCATCCGACCACACGAATGGTGCACCCTTCCGGGTCAATTTAGTCAATGAAGAAGCAATGGATGAAAATCCCTGAACAAACCGGCGATAATATCCCGCCAAACCAAGAAAACTCCTGATCTCTGTAGCTGAGGTCGGTCTAGGCCAACTCTGCACCGCCTCTATCTTTTTCTGATCAACCTGAATACCATCACGAGACACCACATGTCCTAGAAATGCTACGGACTCGAGCCAAAACTCGCACTTGGAGAATTTAGCATATAGCTTCTCCTCCCTCAATCTCTGCAACACAATACTCAAATGCTGAGCATGCTCCTCCTGACTACGGGAGTAGACTAGAATGTCATCAATGAACACAATCACAAATGAATCCAAATAGGGCTCGAACACACTGTTCATCAGATGCATAAATGTTGCTGGGGCGTTGGTCAGCCCAAACTACATCACAAGAAACTCATAATGACCATATCGGGTCCTGAATGCAGTCTTCATAATATCCGAGTCCCTGATCTTCAGCTGATGATAGCCTGAACGAAGATCGATCTTAGAAAACACCCTCGCACCCTGTAACTGATCAAACAAATCATCTATGCACGGTAGAGGGTACTTGTTCTTCACCGTCACTTTGTTCAATTGTCGATAATCAATACACATTCGCATGGAACCATCTTTCTTTTTAACAAATAATACCAGCGCACCCCACGGAGACACACTAGGGCGGATGAAACCCTTATCCAGAAGCTCTTGAAGCTGCTCTTTCAGTTCTTTCAACTCAGCTGGTGCCATCCGATAAGGAGGAACGGATATGGGCTGAGTGCCCGGCACCAAGTCAATGCCAAAATCAATATCCCTATCCGGCGGCATGCCCGGCAGGTCTGAGGGGAATACATCTGGGAAGTCCCTCACAACAGGTACAGAATCAATGCTGGGAGACTCGGCTCCCACATCTCTCACAAAAGCTAAGTATGATAAACACCCTTTTCAACCATCTTCTGAGCTTTTAGGAACGAAATAACACGGCTAGGGACGAAATCGGTCGAACCCCGCCACTCAATCTGAGAAATACCAGGAATGGCCAACGTAACTGTCTTAGCATGACAGTCCAATATAGCATGGTACGGAGACAACCAGTCCATACCCAATATAACATCAAAGTCCACCATACCCAACAATAACAAATCCGCCTGGGTCTCCAGACCCCCAATAGATATAACACAGGATCTATAGACATGATCCACAACAATCGTATCACCCACGGGGTGGATACATGAACAGGTAAATCAAGACCACTACGAGTCGCACCCAAGTGATGTGCAAAGTAAGAGGACACGTATGAATATGTGGACCCTAGATCAAATAGAACAGAGGCATCTCTGTGACAGACAGAAATGATACCTGTAATCACTGCATCGGAGGCAACTGCATCACGCCTGTCAGGAAGTGCATAGAATCGTGCCTGGCCTCCACCAGATCTCTCCTCGCCCCTGGGGCGACCACGAGAAGACTGACCTCCACCTCTATTAGACTGAGATGGTGCTGATGATGAGGGCTGATCCCTCCGCTGAGTCCTGTCCCTACGGAGTCGAGGGCACTGTCTCCTCATGTGGCCAAACTCACCACACTCATAACATGCACCTGGTGCTGGAGAAGGGGACTGAAGGGAACCCCTCGCCGTAGAAGAACCCCGGGCTGAAGAAGTAGGTGCTGCACTCTAGGCTGGGAGGGCACTAAGAGATGACTGGCCTAGCTGAAACCCCTGTCGACCGTGACCATAAGAACCTCCGCTCTGCTCAGGGCGGCCTGAATGGGAAGGTCTAGATGAGCGACCTCTGCTCTGCTGGAAATACCCTCTAGATGGAGCACTACTGAAACTACCAGAACCACGAGGCCTCTTGGCCTCCCGCTCCTCCGTCTCTCGGCGACGATCCGCCTCAATGGAGCGTGCCATATCAGCAACCTGCTCAAATGATGATGACAGAACTCGCTCGCTGGTCATAAGAATACGGATAGAGTAGTTGAGGCCATCAATGAACCTCCCGATCCTCTCCCTATCATTAGGGATCATCCATGTGGCATGCCTAGCCAACTGTGTGAATCTAAGCTCATACTGGGTCACAGACATGTCGCCCTGAACCAACCACTCGAACTGGCGACGTAGCTCCTCGCGATGAGACTGAGGTACATATTTCTTTAGAAAGAGAGTAGAGAACTGCTGCCATGTGAGAGGTGCTGCTCCTGCAGGCCTACACCTCTCAAACTCTTCGCACCAATCAAATGCGGGACCAGTGAACTGAAAGGTAGTAAATGAAACTCCGCTGGACTCAAGAATACCAGCCGTCCGCAACATCCTCTGACACTTGTCCAAGAAACCTTGGGCATCCTCGCCCTCAACGCCACTGAAATGGGGTGGCTGAAGTCTACCAAATCTCTCAAGACGATCATGCTCGTCGTCGGGCATAACCTGAACCATATGCTCTGGAGCTGGAGCTGGTGCAACTGGAGGAATAATCGGTGCAACCACCTGAGCGGGGACCGCCTCTGGCGTCTGAAGTCCCTGAACAACCTGCTCAGGTGTGCAGGCTGCAGGGGTCTGCTAACCACCCCCTGTCTGAGATGTCTCTACAGTAGCGGTAGCTGAAACTACCTGAGCCAAACCGGAACACACCGATAATATCTGAGCAAGGGACTCCTGAAGACTAGGAATAGCAATAGATACAGTCTGGCCCTGAACTAGGGCTGTCGGAGCATCAACCACTGGGGGCTGCTCCTGAACTGGTACAACGGGCGGGTCAGCTGGCACTGCCTTAGCCGCCCTACCTCTACCTCTAGCACGACCGCGCCCATGGCCTCTAACAGGTGGCATTGGAGGTCGTCCACCTCGTCCTGATGCTCACGTTCTCGCCATCTGCGAGAGAATAGAATATAGAAGTTCAGTTCTCCAGAACAACAAGATCGCACGACAGAGTTCAAGAAAAGTGAAGTTTTCCTAAAGGTTCGCAGCCTCCCGAGGATAAGTACAGGCGTCCCCGTACCGATCCACAAGACTCTACTAACCGGCTCAAGACTCACGAGGCCTAGTAAACCTAGGCTCTGATACCAACTTGTCACGACCCCAAATCCGGCCGTGATGGCGCCCAACACATTGCTAAGCCAGCCTGACCAATCAATATCAACTACGGAGCTAGAAGCTCTCTTTAGCGCATTTAAGCATATCAAATCACGAAGCAATAGCGATACATATAACGAAAACGGGGAACCAAGTCCCATAATACATCAACTCCCACAGACCAAGGGTCAAGAGTCATGAGCCTCTACTGAACATGAGTGTATAAAGGTTTACAAGATACCAAGTACGGAAAGAAAAGTCAATACAAAATCAAGACAGTAAGAAGGAATATCGGGTCGTGCGGACTCTGCAGCTACCTCGAATATCCACAAACGTCGCCTCGCACAGCTACTGGATCACTGCTGAGAGGTACCTGGATCTGCACACAAGGTGCAGGGAGTAAAATGAGTACTGCCAGACTCAGTGGTAATAAACAGGGGTAAGACAACGCAGATAAGAAATCCGCAATAAAGCACAATGTAAAGTTGTATTCAAATACTCTGTCACAGAATCAATATCAACTGTACCTGTACCAAATAGTACCAGCAAAACAGTATAACAGCTAGCAGCTGTAGCTAAATGCAATGCAATGCATGATATGACCGCTACGGCGCGTAGCCCGATCCAATTTGGGTACCCGTGCTCACCGTGGGGGTTCAGACTCCGGAGGGGCTCCTACAGCCCAAGCACAATATCACTGCGGCGTGCAGTCCGATCCAACATATGTACTGCTGCGGCGTGCAGCCCGATCCACTACTAGTCAGCTAATATGCAATCACTGCCTCGCAGGCTCAAAAGTAGTTTTGAAAACATCTTTTATCATTTTTCAGTTGAAAACAGAAATATCAAGTTCCAGAGATTTGGAAATAACATGATAATAGAAATAGCTGCGGACTAGTAGTAAACTAGCATGTCAATATGATAAGACAATGATAACGATCCTCGCGGGATCCAATAACTGGCTCACGGCCCACAAGTATACTCAACCGCCCAAGAAGGGGGTTCCTCGGCTCAAGAGTGGCCATTATCACAATATATAATATGCAACCATCCGAGAAGGAGGTTCGACGGCTCAAGAATAGCCTAATATCATAATACAGTATCAACAAGTCGGACTAAGCCATAGTCCCCAATCACAATCGACCCCGCACTCACAAGAGAGTACGTGTCTTGCCGCTATACAGCGTCACAAAGTGGTATACCGGGGTTTCGAACCCGCCTGGTCATCACCCACATCTATTACTCACCTCAATATAGCGCGACGACTACTCCGCAATGCCCTTGCCACGAGAATCAAGCTTCGCACGCGTAGAATCTGATCAAATAAAGTAGAAACACAACCAATTAGGCCAATGTGACTACACCCAATCAAAACAACTCAATTTACATCAAAATTCCCAAAGTTGTGAAAACCCGACTTTCGGTACGCCTGTCGAAAAATCACGAAAGTCACATATTCGGAACCCTCATCTCAATTCGAGTGTAAGCATATCAATTTTACCAAATTCGGACTCCATTTGCCCATTCAAAACGTTGATTTTCTAAAGTTCAAGCCTAGGGCTAAATCCTCCATAAATTACCCCAAATTCCTCCATTTTCATGATATAATAGCATAATATTATCAATACTAATCATAGTTTAAGTCCATAGTTGATTACCTGATGATTTCCCTTGAGTTTCTCTTCAAAATCGCCCAAATCGCCTCTAAAGCCGAGACCCAAATGTGTGAAATGTTTCTGAAATTTTCTAACTTCTGATACAATTAATTCACTGCGATTTTCGCTTCTGCGGACCATTTTCCGCCCCTGCGGAACCGCTTCTGCGACCTTTTGGTCGCTTCTGCGAACCCAGGCCCTTTTGGCCATTTCCGCACCAGCGATCCAAGGACCGCTCCTACGAGTCCGCTTCTGCGGATTTTCATCCGCTCCTGCGGTCCTCTCCGCCTCTGCGATCAAGAGTCCGCTCCTGCGGACTCGCCTCCGCGATCAACCACCCGCTTCTGCGGACCTCCCCATCACGTCTCAGGACCGCTTCTGCGATCGCCCACTCGCTTCAGCGAACCCGCCCCTGCGGGCCAGGCTCCGCTTCAGCGGTCTATCCCGCTTCTGCGCCTTCTTGTCCGCTCCTGCGGACTCGCTCCTGCGCTCCCATTTCCGCAGGAGCGAAAACAACAGAACAGACTCAAAAACCTGCAATTTTCCACATTTTCTCCCGTTTAACTATCCGAAATCACCCCGAGGCCCCCGGGACCTCATCCAAACACACCAACACATCTTAATACCTTATTTGAACTTGCTCAAATCCTCAAAACACGTCTAATAACACCAAAACCCATAATTCACATCAAATTCAAGCCTAAATTCCTTAAAACATTTCGAATTACACAATCAATCAAAAACCCGACTAAACGACGTCCGAATGACCTGAAATTTTGCAGGCACATCCAAAATCACCTAACGGAGCTACTGCAACTGTCAGAATTCCATTCTGACCCCCGAATCAAAATCTCACCTACCGTTCGGATTTCGCCAAAATTCAACCTTAGCCAATTCAAGCCTATTTCTACACCGGGCCTCCAAATTCAATTCCGATCATTCCCCTAAGTCACAAATCACCTCCCGGAACTAACCGAATCATCAGAATCCGATTCCGAGCCCTCTAACCAAGTAGTCAACTCCGGGTTGACTTTCCTTATTCAAGTCTCCTTCAAAAAGGCTATATGCCTCATTTTCAATCCAAATCACTCCTAAATCATCCGATAGACTTTAACACTGATATAAACGCATAAAACATACAATTTCGACATAACGGGGTGGTAATTCCCGTGACGACGGGCCGGGTCGTCACACATGAGTGTACCCAGAGCAGGCCACAGAGGACTAAAAAAGGGCTATAAGGCGATTAACAAATGGATTTTTCCTCAGTGGAGGAGTTGTATACAAAAGAACACCAGATTTGGGTGTATTGAGATGTATAGATGCACAACAAGCTGACACAATTATGGCTGAAGTACATGCAGGAGCTTGCGGACCTCATATGAGCAGATATATTTTGGCCAGGAAAATACCAAGAGCAGTATATTATTGGCTCACCATGGAGCGTGATTGCATTAGATATGTGCGGAAATGCCACCAATGTCAGATACACGGAGATTCGATTCACTCTCCACCCTATGAGTTGCATACAATGTCAGCACCATGGCCATTTGTCGCATGGGGCATGGATGTAATTGAACCAATAGAGCCTGCATCATCTAATGGGCACAGATTTATCTTGGTAGCAATTGATTATTTCACTAAATGGGTGGAGGCGAAGACATTTAAAGCAGTGACAAAGAAGGTGGTAGTGGATTTCGTGCACACAAATATCATTTGTCGCTTTGGAATTCCTAAGGTGATTATCACAGACAATGGAGCAAATCTTAACAGTCACCTCATGGCAGAAGCATGTCAAAAGTTCAAAATCCTGCACTGTAACTCTACATCAGGCCTAAAGCGAATGGAGAAGTGGAAGTTGCGAATAAGAATATTAAGAAGATTCTCAGGAAAATGGTGGAAGAGTCAAGATAGTGGCATGAAAAACTACCATTTGCTCTCATGGGTTATCGTACAACTGTACGTACTTTAATTGGCGCAACACCTTACTCATTGGTGTACGGAACAGAGGCAGTCATACCTGCATAAATTGAAATACCTTCACTTCGGATCATAGCTGAAGCTGAAATTGATGATGATGAATGGGTAAAAGCTCGGCTGGAACAATTGAGCTTGATTGATGAGAAAAGGCTAGCGGCAGTTTGCCACGGACAGTTATATCAGCGGAGGATGACCAGAGCATACAACAAGAAAGTACGTCCACAGAAATTCAAAGTTGGACAGTTGGTGCTAAGACGTATTTTGCCTCACTGGGCCGAAGCAAAAGGAAAGTTTGCACCTAATTGGCAAGGGCCGTTCATGGTGTCACGAGTATTGTCCAACAGAGCTTTATATTTAATAGATGTTGAAGAAAAATGTGTAGAGACTACTATCAACTCGGATGCAGTCAAGAGATATTATGTATGATTCCTTTTTCATATGTACAATTGTATTTGTCATAATTTTGAAGTTAAAATGATGAAGGCATTTTATTCTCTATGCAAACACTTTATCCATTGATACCCCTGTTGAGCCTTACTGCATTATTCTTTCATATCCCTCCCTCGGAATCAATTATGAATAAGAAATGAAAAAAAAGAGAATGAGAAAATGAGAATGAAGAAAATGAAAGAAAAATAATGATGAAAAAAAAAGAGTATACAAAAGAAAATCGGGAAAAAGTCAAAAGGCGATTGAACCTTAGGGTATGAACTACGTTTGACTAGATCCCGAAAGGGTACGTAGGCAGCCTCAGTGAGGTTTGGTCACGAAAGAAATAAAATCCAAGATTCCCCAAATATCGAAACTTGGCGGAAGTTATGTTTGTAATTCCGAGAGTTGTAAATATTTTGAACCCTCATATAAATTTTGAGCCTTTATACCTTTCTTTCTAAAACCCATCCAAAAGCCACATTACAGTCCAAAGAAAGACCTTCTAATTAATTTCAAGAAAATGATGATACAATAAGAATAAGGAGAAACATGGCATGGACAATACCCGGAGGTTCGAAAACAAGATAAAGAAAAATAAAAATGAGCGAGTCTTATTGGTGAAAACCCTAACGGGCACCATAAGGCGAATGTGAGATAAAGAAAAATAAAAATGAGATAGTCTTATTGGTGAAAACCCTAACGGGCACCATAAGGCGAATGTGAGATGAGAGAAGAATAAATGAGAAAGTCTTATCGGTGAAAACCCTAACGGGCACCATAAGGCGAAAGTGAGGAATATTTGATGAAAGAAGGAAAACAACAAAAAAAAAATAATAATAAAAAAGGTTTGGGTTGAAGGAAAAGATGAAATCAAGACAGGAATGATTCGATTGGATAGTCTGGATCGGTGTTTAAATATATGGCATGGTCAAAGGAATTAGCCGTCATACCCAAATAAGTTCTGTCTTTACTTCAAAATACCCTTACCCCTTCAAATTCATATTTTTGCATTTCATTGATCAAAACCAGTTGCCAGTTGAAACCTAACTACCAGCTTCTCATGTTAAGAGGCATAATAACATTGGGTCAAAGGAAAAAATAAAAAAATGGATGGCAATCAAAGCCGAAGGAAAATTAAAGGAAAAGAAACAAAGGAGAAAAGCAAAAGAGGAGTGCAAGAGAAAATCGAGAAAAACATGGCAATGAGATGCAAAGCAGGATGAAACAAGAAGAGGCAGACGATGGAAGCAGGGCCAACAAGAATGCCAGTTGCTAACCATCATTTTATATCTAATAAGATTGTTCGCTGATTTAGACAGGGACAAAAGATTCAAATTCTCACTAATCACTTAAAGTGAATGTGACCAATGTGGGAGAACACATCAAAAAAGAAAAACAACAATAAAAGGAGGAAATCCATAATGGAGGACTCAGTTATCAAAAAACCTACCCAAACAGCAAGGGAGGTATTGTCTTTTCAAAATTCACACCCCAGTTATCAAACCGAGGGAATATTTTTCTGCATTTTCATTTCATGCATCAGGCGCCCACCTGGATAATGAGGGAATATTTTTCTGCATTTTCATTTTATGCATCAGGCGCCCACCTGGCTAACAAGGGAATATTTTTCAGCATTTTCATTTCATGCATCAGGCGCCCACCTGGATAGCGAGGGAATATTTTTCTGCATTTTCATTTCATGCATCAGGCGCCCACCCCGTATAACAAGGGAATACTTTTCAGCATTTTAATTTCTATTCAGGCGCCCACCTGTATAACAAGGGAATACTTTTCAGCATTTTAATTTCCGTTCAGGCGCCCACCTGTATAACGAGGGAATACTTTTCAGCATTTTTAATTTCTGTTCAGGCGCCCCACCTGTATAACAAGGGAACCACCTGTATAACGAGGGAATACTTTTCAGCATTTTAATTTCTGTTCAGGTGCCCACCTGTATAACAAGAGAATACTTTTTAGCATTTTAATTATTTTTTCTAACAAAAGTAACACCATAATACATGGAAAGCCTCACACTGGGGCAGAGGAAAAAGTTTTCTTTGTTTTGTTTTTAAACAGTTATCGACCTGGAAGCAAGGAGCATATCTGGAAGTCACACGAAGGAATGGAAGCTGTATATCAGAAACAAGAAATAATCAATAATCCACAAAAAAGAAGGATGTAAATAAAGAGCAACATGTGATACGGAAAAGCAAGACAATGCAAGAAGACAAGTCATAGATAGGATTCTCTTGTAATTCATAAGATCATAGTTTAGAGTAGCTTCTTTATTTTATTTTTTATCCCTATGTAATAAGGAGTTAGTCAGTGATTATAGAAACAACAGTAGCAACAGCAAGTCTTGGTAGTTTCAAACTACTAGACCTTCCCGAACTACACTGACCTGATTCCTGTTTAGCCCAGGATATGTAGGCAACCTCTAAAACAGGGTGCGGTCAAAAGTTTTCCAAAAATGCTTCTTACGGAATATGCCAGTGGGAAAAAATCTCTCATTACTACTCACTTATCTTTGCACTGAAACTCTTTGTGTTCCCGAGCAAAGAGGGGCAGCTGTGAGTACGTGATTTTTGCCCTAAGCAAATAAATTCCAATATAAATATATAAATAAACACAAAAATAGTATTTGTTGTGCAATTGTGTATTTTAATCGAAATACTCGTGTGTTTGTTTTTGAAGTAAATGTGAAATTAAAATTACAAAGGAATCAATTAGAAAATATCACAAAAAATATGAAAATTTAGAAAAATCAACAAAAAATACAAAATACCGGAAAAACAAAAGAAAAAGGCAAAAATATCATAAAATACCAGTAAAATAAGGAAAAAATAGGAAATAAAAGAAGTATAACAATTAAAAACAAATACAAAAAGGTAAAAATGAAATACAAAAGAAAATACCACAAAATAATTAAAATACAAAGACAAAAGAATTGGGCCAAAATATACAAAGTAATTAGCACAAATGCCATTCTCATAGGTCAGGCCCAAGGTCAAAAGATCGGCCAGTCTAAGCCTTTAGCCAAACGACGACGTATAGGCCAATTAAATCTTAACCGTTGATGAAATCAATCCAACGGGCCAGATGAGGCGGTTCAATTGAAAAAACGACACTGTATAAAAGAGCAATATGGGACATCCAAAAGAATAATCAAACGGATGGCATTGGATCTCATTAAGAGTTAAATGACGTTGTACAAGTAATTGATCATGGCCGTTCAAATTCAACATCTAATGAACATAAACAAATCTCTCATTTAATCGAACGACACCATTTTAAAAGAAAAGATCCTGGCAGTAGATCTTGGTTGATCCAAAGGCCAGGATTACACGAGATCAGGGGAGTATATAAATGCTCATCCCCGTTCAAATCGATACATACCCTCTCATTCCTATAACACTATTAACCCTAGCCGCCTCCCCGCCTGTCTCCTTCTTCCTTAGTCTCCCATAGAGACTGGCCTTGCACCACCAACCACCAAACACCTCACCCTTAGCCACCAAACACTACAACTACCATAAAAACCCCAGAAAACCAAAAAATCCCCTTTCTTCTTGAAAATTCGATCGCCGGAACCCTAGCCGGTGACCTCAAATCTATGTACCAACCTTCGAGCTTAACACCATAGGACCGCCTTGATGAGATCTTTCACCTCATATAGGTGGCTGATCTCGAATATAGCTGGAACTTGTCGAATATAATAAAAAGGCTCGCCAGAATCCTACTCCGGCGAGCACCCAAAACAACCCCCACCTCAAAACATCTAAACCAAGCCCCAGACCACCCCCTTACCCACCAAAACTCAAAAAGAAGCCCCATCGGAAAAAATCCAACAGTCAGAAGACTAAAAGTCTTCGCAATTTTTGAGTCTAGAAAATAAAGAAAGAAAAAGAAGAAATAATGAAGAAGGAAAGAAAGAAAAGAAAGAAAGAAAATTGAAGGGAAAAGAAAGCCCTAAAAAAGCTAAGTTTCACTATCCATGTTCTTTTTCTTTGTCTGTCTTCTGAAAATATTTTCTCTTTGATATGTTCTTGATGTTCTTGTGAGCCTATATTTTCTGCATGCTTAAGATCTACCTCTGTTTCGTTACACATGCCTAAATCTATTAAGTGTTCTTAGGTTTCCTAATGTGTATTACGTATGAATCATGGTTAAATAGGCTTTTTATGTGTTTGTTCATCATGCTTTGTCTAAAATTAAGCTTTGATTAATTGGGATTCAACCATTATCAAAATTTCCCTCTGAGTTCTAATTGATTGAAAATTGGTTTGCGATTAAGGCTATATGTGCAAAATAGCATGAACTGGCTATATTTGTTATTTGATTCATTTGTAAGACCATTTTGAATCTTTGATGCTTTTGTGATTTGGGTTATAGTTGTAAAGATTTTGTGGTTAGTTCTGAAAGATTAATAATGTGGCTATTGCTGAAAGAACTAAGTTTGTTCGTTAAAGTGGCTATCTCTATTATGTTGATTGTGTTAAGTGGAAGTTTTATATGTTAAATAAGGATGGGGTCTGTTAGATGTGGTCTAAATTTGAAAAAGGATTTGGGGTCTAAATCTGGCTAAGTCTTAAAACAGTTATAAAAATTGGTCATTAGTTAAATAAGTCTTAACCCTAGTCTGCCAAGAACTTAGTAGGTCGGGTAAATAAGAAAAAAAGTAAGGGTATAATAGGAAACAATAAATGGAACTATTGAAGATTTAATAGAGTCTATAGGGTTAGAAATGACTTGCCTAGTATTCATGTGATTACCTACAAAATAAAGGACAAATTGGGCATAATAAAAAGGCAGTCTTGTAATAAAACATAGCAAGTGAGGGTAACCAAGTAAAATACCCCTAATAGAACACCAAAGAATCTCCTAGAACCTTCTAGCAAGGGCTGGAAGGCATCTCGATACACATTTAGGGAACTAAGCTGTAAATAATTAAAAGAATAAGGGGAGGGAATTGAAAATAACTTATTTGAATTCTCCCCCCCCCCCAATTCCACCCCAAAATCAGTATATAAACAGGCTTCTAATAAGCCTGAAAAGGGGGTTCGAGGTTCTGCATTTTACAAAATATTTAAGGATGGAAATTATATTCTAAAAAGGAGTTCTGCATTTTACGAAGAGTCTAGATCTGAAATTTAGAAATAGAGATTGATCTCTAAGGCCCAGATTTTGAAGCTGATTACTTTGGCTATTGATTTGAGAGTTCCTGCTAAAGTCTATTATCCTTCAACTTATTTGGATTCTGCTTGAGCTCTTCGATTCTGCTTATTGATTTGCTGGACTGTTATATTTGGGATTATGTTTGCTGTTCTATTTGCTGCTGTGTTGCTGCTATTTTGCTGACTAATCTTCATCCTCAAACCTAGACTCATAGATTGCTCTTTGAATTAGGTACACTTCCATTTCCTAAAGATGTAATCGCACATTTGTTTGAAGAAATGAAATCGCATGAGCTATTTGGATGATTTTACCTCCGTATTTCTTTTAATTTGTAATTGATATCTTCTAGTACAACTGTAATTCATTAGGATGGATTCTAATAACTGGCACTTATATGAAGTCGAGATAAAAATAGAGTAGACAGCATAGTACTAATACATAATTAGAAATAGCTATCACTTAATCTAAGTTCGAAACAGATTAACACTAAAATTAATTCACCTATGAAACTGATATAAATATATGAGCTGGTAATTGACTATCCCTTTTAATTAAACCATGAATAAGGATCCATTAGTTCATAAAAGGAAATAAGTGAATAAAATTTAAACTGCTTTGTTATTTGGTTTCATTTAACAATGATTTACTTATAGTATAATTTAGAATTCTGTAATCAATAATAATCTGAGTTTGTTCAGCTAGTATTGTAATTATTACTTAAGTTCTTGAAACGAAAGTGTTAGTACCAAATTCATGTTAGTGTTCAATTAGTTATTAGACTTCATAATTAGTATCGATTGACATGTAATCTGGAACTTTATGAAATAACATGAATTTTATTGATTTATTCTGTTGTTTGAAGAATGTTTGTTTAGATTTTGTATTGAAATTACATTCCTGTTCTACAATTCATCTGTTTACTCTGGGCCTGATTATGAATACAGGCTCAGATTCGAGTAAAATCACCCTTGGGTCTGTGTGTGGAGATATTCGTATATCCTGGTCTTCAGAAGCCCATTCACGCATAATGGACTATTAACACAGTTCAGAAGTCCAGGCCTAGTAGTAAGTAATTGGCCTAGACATAATAATAATGAATTTAGAAAAAGTACAAAACTATATTCTAATTAGGAGAAAAAACAGAAATTGCAAATGTAGTATATGATAAGTTTGGACTTATAAAAAATAAGGGATGAGCCTCGTATAAAAATGAAAAGACACACGGGGCCCCCATATAGATTTTAATATAAATGTTAGATTCAGAAGGACCGTTTAGCAAATTTCACGGTCTTTCCAAAAGATAATAAGGCGTAGACATTATAGGCAGGACTAAAATATACATCCTTAATACGAGTGCACATTTATGTGACTCAAACCTCAAATCCCGGCGAAGCTGAAACACACTAAAGTCACAGGCGTACTGGTTGCTGTGTGACTCGAAACGCGTTCTCGTGATGTCGTAAGTCTGTAAAATAACCAAACGGGACATTAACATTTGTAAAAGCATATAAAGAAATCAAATAGGTCAAAAACAACAGTTGTGCGACCGTGCTAAAACCACGGAATTCAGGAGTGTCTAACACCTTCTCCCGGATTAACAGAATTCCTTATCCGGATTTCTAGTTTCGCTGACTGTTAAAATAGAGTCATATTTCCTCGGATTCGGGATTAAACCGATGACTTAGGACACCATTATCTTCTCAAGTGGCGACTCTGAAATCTATATAAATCCAGTTCTGATTGTCCTTAAAGTGAAAAAACTCCTTCCCTGTTATTATTATTATATCACTTCTTGGGGTGTACTAGTAAATAACGGGGTATACTTTATCTTCGAAAAAGTAATAAAAAAGGGAGGTGTGACAGGTAAATCTTAGTCAAGCACAATAAGCTCCAGATCTATAGCAAATGAGAAAATGATGAATAAGATAAAATAGAGGTGATCAATCTTACTGATGCTTTTTATTTCTTCTCTCACCAATCGATGGAGTTAATCAGTTTACATAGTGTATGGAAAAATGTTTGTCTTCTTTTTGCGCAGAAGATTACATAGGAGAGGAAAAAGAGAAAAAAACCCCTTTTATAGGAAGATTCCCTCCCTATATATAGTCATGAAATCACTACCATGTTCTTAGGTCAATGCACCTTCATACCATGCCCATTTTTGTCGTTCCATGAGTATTGTTATTAGCAGGTACTGTAAGCATATGGTTTGGAGAAAATTATGATGTCTTTCATTGTCCCGCCGCTTGGGCGGGATCCCAGTTGGGTCGAACGCAGTGGTCAAATTTTGACCAATACTGTTAGTCCCTCCGTTCATCAGGGTCGTATTTTGTCGGACCTGGCGGATGAATTATAAATTTACATATCTCAAGGAAATCTGACTGTCCACACCTTCGTGATTCTTAGATCGAGATAAGGGCGCGACGTTCCTACGGTACTCTTGGACCGTTATAGGAATCAAAGCGTCGTTTAACTCGAAGCGTCATTCGTGGTTGCTGCCATTATTACACACGTTCCCATGGGATTATATAGTTCGTGCGTATCAACTTTGATTGGTGACCCTTGGGTTTCACGCTTGGGGGATTTATGCTTCTTATAAATAGAATGATAAAATCATTCGATTGACACATTTTCTTGCCTTTGTTGAAAGAACTTTGTGAATCTTCCTTTCTTCTGATGCTTCCGATTTTTAGTTTTCTCCGTTAAGACGGAAACTTTCATCTCAGTCTCTCTTTTTTCTTCTATCCCTTTGTCCTGTTAAATTGATACAAATGGCTGGAAATTCTTTCCATGCCGACAATCCTGCTGCAACTCCGACATCGGAAAATGATATTCCTGCCCCTAGAGGGGTAGATATAGTGGTAGATGAGGGGGTTCCGTCGGCGGGTGAGATCTTGCCTCGCCATGGGAAGCCATGGAACAATTTCCATAGTCTTGCTGGGGAGGATCTGGAACCTACTTCCTCTGTTATGATTGAGGAGGGGATTACAGAGTTGAAAGCTAGATGGGGGATTCCTCACAATGTCGAAATGCTGCCAACAGTGAGAGATGACATTATAGATTTCGATCACTTAGGATATTGTGCGTTCTATGCTTATCCCTTTATTGTCAGGTATACGATTCCTCTCCCTCCCTTAGTGGTAGACTTTTTCCATTTCTACGAGGTGTGTCTTGCTTAACTTTCACCATACTTGTATAAATTGTTCCTTATGCTGCTCAAGTTCACGGAGCTTGCCGATCGGGAGGTCACGTTGAGACACGTGCTCAATCTCTTTTCTCCTCAACTCATTCGTGGTACGATGATTCACATGTGCCACTGATGGACAAAGAATTTGGTGGTAAAGATTGATGACAGAGCCAACTATCGTTTCTATTATAACTATTTTTATGTGCAGACCGAGCACCTTGTGGCAGATCCTGCAAGCTTCCCCGAGAAGTGGAGCTTCGCACGTATGTTTCTCTACTTTTAGTCATAGTGATGTTCGATCGATTTTCTTTGGACGATACTTACATTGTTTTTGTTTTTGCATCAACGAGACTACCCCCACTCCTGTTAATGATATCCGCGAGTGGGTGAACGCCATCCTTCCTCATACAGCGGGGGTTCGTGCATGGTCATCCTTCTATGACAAATATGGATGCAAGTCTCTTACCGGTAAGTAATGTCAATTTTTTTTGTTCCACTATTTGATTTTGTTTCTTATATGGCTTTCATTGATGTTAGGGAGAGTGCGGAGGGCGAGGGCTCTTCTACTTGAATTTTTCCAGCGTACATTGTTCGCTCGCCCTGTCTCAGGATCTACTACCCGACCTTTATCGAGGGATGCTTCAGTTGAGTCTTCGGCCGTAGCCGCACGCACGGAGGCTTCTCTTCGATATGAGATTATGACCTCTATCGCTTACCTAACAAGGGAATCTTCCAGTGATGAGGAAGGGGAGGGTCCATCTAAGAGGCGGCGACTGGAGACTAAAACGGCTCCTTCGGCTATAGTATGTTTAGAGGGTGATTTCCCCTTGACAATGTTCGAGGTGGGCGTTGAAACAGAGCTAGCCATTGCGTCCGTGCCATCGACGGAGATCCATGCCCCTATGATTGGCCAACTACCTGCCGCAATTGGGGGGGGGGGTCATAATCCTGTACCCGTTGTTACTGCTTTGGATGGGCCTTCATCTTCGGTACCTGGTCGTGCTTCTTTTTCGGCCATAGAGAGGGGAAAAAACATTATGGTTGATGACTACAAATCTGAGTCCGATCTTGATCCTGATGATGTCAGGATGTTCGAAGAGGGCCTTATCCGTACGATGGTACATGTGGGAGGCCCATCCCTTGGGCAAGGGAGTTTCCACAAAGTGTGAGTATCTTCAAGCGAGGTTACGATCAATGCAGATGGAGATGGATCAAAATTCCATTAGGGTTGAGGCGGTGAGCGTGAAATGGATGGAAACATTAGCCAAGCTGAAGAGAAAAATTGTCGGACTGTAGATTATCGAGAGCGCCTGGTCGGTAGATTTGGCAAAGGTGGCAGCTTTAGAGAACACTATCTGTGTCCTCCAATCTGAGCAGGAATCGGAAAGGGCGATGGCCATGCTCAAGGAAGCGAGACTTGAGTAGCGTATTGGTGAGATCGAGTGGGAAGCGATGAACTTGAGGGATCAAGTAGTTACTTTTAGGCTAAAAAGGAGCAACTATTGGCTTGAGTCGAGTATTCCTCTACTGTCGTTCCCCATCATTTAAATGAACTCTAGGTTCATGTTGAGGCCCAGCGGGATATATATATAAGCGTTTATGGGAGGCAGGTAATGTTTTCGAGGCTGCATATGAAGGAGCACGGGAAAAATCATGAGAGACTCGTGTTAACTGCAGATATGATCCTGAAACATTGGAGGTAGACGAGGGTGTTGATGACAGAGGACTTCCTAGAGAGGGTGATGAAAAGGACGATGGCGATGATGTCGAGTGAAAGAATTGATGTTGCTGTTGTTTTTTTATTTTTTTAAAGATTTCGTTGGTTTTAACTGTATGTAATCAACGACTGTTTATGCAGTAGCTTTGCATAAAGAGGAATTTTTCATTGTTCTATGCCTCCTAATCTTTTTGCTTTTAGTAATTTTGGCACAAAGAGGTAGATTTTCGTGCGGCGAATTCCCGATTCTTAGGGAATTCAATATTATACAGATTGAGTAGGATTTTGATGACGACTTTAGCTGTAGGGATGATATTTTCGAACTTGTGTTGAAGCATTATCCCATCGCAGTTCGAGTGGTGTCAAGCTCTTTTCTCTCCCGTCGTGAGTCCCAGTCCTCTTTGGCGATGGCTCTTGGCCTTAAGGGTGTTATTTCAAACTTTTCAAAATGTTAACCTATCGTTGTTTGATCGAAGTCGAACTTTTCTCTTTGGTGATGGCCTTTGGCCTTAAGGTATTATTTTGAACTTGTTGAAATATCAACCCGTCTTTGTTCGATCGGGGTTGAACTCTTCTTTTTGACAATGTCCCTTTGCCTTAAGGGTGTTATTTTGAACTTGTCAAAATGTTAACCTGTCGGTGTTCGATCGAGGTCTAACTTTTTTTTTTGGTTATGGACCTTGGCCTTAAGGGTGTTACTTCGAACTTGTCAAAATGTTAACCCGTCGCTGTTCGATCGAGGTTGAAGTTGTCTTTTTGGCGATGGCCCCTGAACTTAAGAGTGTTATTTCAAATTTCTCAAAATGTTAGCCCGTCGTTATTCGATCGAGTTCAAACTCTTCTTTTTACGATGGACCTTGGCCTTAAGGGTGTTATTTTGAAGTTGTTGAAATGATAACCTGTTGCTGTTCGATTGAGGTCGAACTCTTCTTTTTGGCGATGGCCCTTGGCCTTAAGGATGTTATTTCAAACTTGTCGAAATAATAAGCCGTCATTGTTCGATCAAGGTCGAAATCTTCTTTTTGGCGATGGCCCTTAGCTTTAATTGTGTTATTTTAAACTTTTTGAAATGTTAACCATCGTTGTTCGATTGAGGTCAAACTATTGTTTTTGGCAATGGCCCTTGGTATTAAGGGTATAATTTTGAACTTATCAAAATGTTAACCCGTCGTTGTTCAATCGAGGTCGAATTCTTCTTTTGGGCGATGGCCCTTGGTCTTAAGGGTGTTATTTCGAACTTGTTGAAATGTCGAACTCTTCTTTTTTGTGATGGACCTTAGCTTTAAGGGTGTTATTTCAAACTTGTCAAGATGTTAACCCGTCACTGTTCGATCGAGGTCGAACTCTTCTTTTTAGCGATGGCCCTTGGCCTTAAAGGTATTATTTCGAACTTGTCGAAATGTTAACCCATCACTGTTCGATCAAGGTTGAACTCTTCTTTTTGGCGATGGCCTTTGGCCTTAAGGGTGCTATTTCGAACTTGTCGAAATGTTAACCTGTCGCTGTTCGATCGAGGTCGAACTCTACTTTTTGGCGATGGCCTTTGGCCTTAAGGATGTTATTTCAAACTTGTCGAAATGTTAACCCTTCATTGTTCGATCAAGGTTGAAATCTTCTTTTTGGCGGTGGCCCTTGGTCTTAAAGGTGTTATTTCAAACTTGTCAAAATGTTAACCCATCGTTGCTCGATCAAGGTCGAACTCTTCTTTTTAGCGATGGCCCTTGGCCTTAAGGGTGTTATTTCGAACTTGTGAAAATATTAACTCGTCGTTGTTCGATCGATGTCAAACTCTTTTTTTTTTAGCGATGGCCCTTAGCCTTAAGGGTGTTATTTCGAACTTGTCAAAATGTTAACCCGTAGTTAGTCCCAGTCTTCTAGAGAGTTTTGGACGTCTTCTGGGGGAATCCCAGTTTTTGCTCAACTCGTGTGTTCACTAGGTGAGTCCCATGTTTGCTTAATTTGTGTGCATTGAGCAGTGTGATGCTAGAGAGTACCGAACACTGCTATCCTGCTAATTTTGCTTTATGCGTGTATTGGGACCTCCCTTTTTAACCCCCCTGTTATTCAGCCTGGAGATCTCACTAGTATACAAGGCAATAGACTGTCCTTTGTTCTTTGGTGATGCCCCCTTGTTGCCTCATTCAAGACCTCCGCGAGAGAACCCAATTAGGAAAAAACTCAGGTATAGGAAAGGGAGTGCGGCTATAGGGGATGTCATTATCCATAGGTTGACGTGTCTGAGATGGGCGATATTCAGGATATTTTGTAATAACTCTACTCTCTAGTTGGTATGCTTCTCTGCTCGCCCGCCCATACGGCACTTGTGTTCCATTTTAAACAAAAAACATAGGGTGAACCAAGATGAGAGTTTTCTTACATCGGTCTGATGGTTCGATGAATGAGGGTAGCCTCATAGTGCTGTTCGCTCACCCCGACGTTTAAGTGGTTGATGGAATGGTGGTTTGTGGGTTCGGAAACCTTGTTTGGCCTTCTTTTCTTCCTATCTTTTTCTTTTAAACATGCCATGGTTCTGCATGGCTTGGGTTGCCTTAGCTCATTCGTGGATCATTCGGCGCATGGGTCACTCCATAAGATGCGCCCATCCTCTTGCGGGATTTGCACAATCGACGTTATCTTCTTTTGAAAGCATTATGTAGACATTGGTTGTAACTTCTGCTTCTATACAGCTTCATGCTTTGGATTAGCGTGTGAGATTTACTTACCACTTTCTTCAGTGGATGATTATGAGTTTCGATCTAGAAGAGACTAGGAATTTTGACTAAGAAATCCTCACAGACAACGCCAAATTATTTGGCAAAAAAATATTGAAACATTTTTTATTAAATCAATTAATGAAGATGAAGAGGTAAATCTTAGTCAAGCATAGTAAACTCCAAATCTATAAACAAATGAGAAAATGACGAATAAGATAATATAGGGGCGATCAATCTTACTGATGTTTTTCATTTCTTCTCTCACCAATCAATGGGGATAATCAGTTTACATAATGTATGAAAAATTATTTTGTCTTCTTTTTGCTCAGATGATTACAGGGGAGAGGAAAAAGAGAAAAAAAATTACCTATATATAGTTATGGAATCCCTGCTATGTTCTTGGGCCAATGCACTGTCACGACCCAAATCCGGTCGTGATGGCGCCCAACAATCAAGCTAGGCCAGCCAGACCAACGATTTATGTTCACAAAATACTAGTCCCCAATTGGACAACCCAAGAAGAATATATGAGTTTAAGAACTCCAATAATAATAATACTGAACAAAAGTACTGACACTCCCAAAGATCCGGAGTCACAAGTCTAGAGCCTCTAACAAGATCCAACAGGAAATAGAGAGTACGATATAGAAGTACTCAAGTCTAAATACAAAATATAAAATAACAACTGGAATGAGAGGAGAAGGTAGGTTCTGCGAACGTAGGCAGCTACCTCAGCAACTCGATGTGACACTGCAAACGCTGGAGATGCCCGTCTACTGCTCCTGAGTACCTGAGTCTGCACACAAAAGGTGCAGGGAGTAGGGGTGAGTACTAAGTACTCAGTGAGTAACAAATATATACATGTAGCTGACAGTAAGAAATCCACAAAATACCACAATATGAAGCTACACTACGGTCCGAATCTCCTACGAACTAGCAACAACAATACAATACAGCTACCACAGAGAAATTCAACAAATATAGATGCAATGCAATGCACATAACCGCTACGGCGTGTAGCCCAATCCAATTTAACGTCGACGGCGCTCACTGGGGGTGTGTACAGACTCCGGAGGGGCTCCTACAGCCCAAGCGCAATACTGCTGCGGCGTGCAGCCCGATCCACATATCAACCACTGCGGCGTGCAGCCCGATCCCATACTCAGTCCACAATAAACAATTAAGTCACAAAACAATTCATTTTTCTTAATTCCAGTTCTCAATTCATAATTTATGAAAAACACTTTAACTTTATTAAATTTGTAAAAGCCGGTGACTTAGCATTTCAAAAGTGTGATTTCAATTTCCAGGACTGAGTTCAGTGATTTAAGCAATTATAGCTATCACATAAATATTGTCCTATAAGGACACTACAGGTCGGCACAAGGCCCCAAACAAGGCTTACAGCCCACAAATATATCACATACAGTGTATTTCCAACACTAACAACATATCATTCATTTCCGGGATGGACCAAGTCTCAATCCCCAGTCACAATCAATCCCGCACCTGCCACGGTGTGCGAGCCACGCCCTATTAGCGTCACAATGTGCTAAGCCGGGGTTTCGAACCCTCAGGCTACCATATACACAAACTACTCACCTCTAGCCGGTCGTAGACTCGTCCGCGATGCCTTTTCCTTTGAATTTTGTTGCCTCGTGTGTAGAATCTAGTCAAATAACAATAATTATATCAAATACGGGTCAAAGAATCATAACCCACTTCAATTTATATGAAATTCGCATAATTACACTAAGTTGGTAAAACCCCACCCCGGGTCCCACTGCTCGGAAAATTCCGAAATTAGTACCAACGAGATCCTTATCTCGCCACGAGTCCGTGCATATAAAATTTATCGAAATCGGAGTTCAAATGGCCTCCCAAAACTCAAAATCCCGTTTTCAATATTTGGGCCACATTTCTTCAAGATTTCAACCCAATTTCATGAAGATTGATGTTAATACTACCATAAAATGATGTTTTTGAGTCAAGAATCTTACCTCCGACGAATACCCGATGACTTCTCGGTGATTTCCTCGAGTTTTCTTCTCTCTAGGGCTCAAATTTGTGTTTTGGGGGTGTAAACCCGTAACCACTCTGTTCTGCAATTTAATTCACTGCCAGAGGCTGTTGTTCTTCGCGTTCGCGTGAGCTCCCACGCATTCGCGAAGAACAGATCCTCCTTACTCTTCGCGTTCACGTCACTTACCACGCGTTCGCGATGCACAATTCCATTACCCTTCGCGAACGCGACGACTCCCACGCGTTCGCGATGTACAAGCTTCCAGCCGCCCAGATTTCTTCTACGCGTTCGCGATACACCTCCCGCGAACGCGAAGCACAACACCCACGACCCTACGCGAACGCGACCCAAGCAACGCGTTCGCGATGCTCAACAAATCCTGGCCTACGCGAACGCGTCTCCCCCTCCCGCGAACGCGATGCACAAAAGGCTTGGCCTTCGCGAACGCGACACTTGTCACGCGAACGCGAAGGCTTAAGGGCCTGGGCAGAACCTGCAGTTTTTCTGCAGATTTTTGCCAAGTCCAAATGCCCGGTTGATGGTCCGAAATCATCCCGAGGCCCTCGGGACCCCAACGAAAACCACCAACGCACTCCAAAACATGATACGGACTTGTTCCAATCATAAAAACACCATACTAAACATCAAAATCTCCATTTACTCACGAATTCAAGCCTAAGTTTTTCAAAACTTTCAAAACTAACATTCAATCCAAAACCCGATCAAACGATGTCCGAATGACTTGAAAATTTGCAGACATATCCAAAATCACATAACGAAGCTACAGAAATTGTCGGAATTTCATTCCGACCCCCGGATCAAAATATCACGTACCATCCGGTTTTCGCCAAAATTCAACCTTCGCCAATTCAAGCCTAAAACTACACCGGACCTCCGAATTCAATTCCGATTATTCTCATAAGTCATAAATGATCCCCCGGAACTAGTCGAATCATCATAATCCGGTTCCGAGCACTCTAACTCAATAGTCAACTCTTGGTTGACTTTCCATATTCAAGCTTTCTTCAAACATGCTATTTGTTTCATTTTCAATCCAAATCACTCCTAACTCACCCGATATACTCTAATACTCTGTTTTAAAAGCATAATATATGTAAATGCAAGGTAACGGGGTGGAAATTCCCGTAACGACGGGTCGGGTCGTTACATTCTCCCCAACTTAAACAAACGCTCGTCCGCGAGCGGGTTAAGAAACATACCTGGAGCATCAAACAAGTGTGGATATCTGCTCCGCATCTCCTGCTCGGTCTCCCAAGTTGCTTCCTCCACGGGACGACCTCTCCACTGCACTTTCACTGAAGCTATATCCTTGGATCTCAGCTTACGAACCTGTCGACCCAAAATGGCTACCGGTTCCACATCATAAGTCAAGTCTTCATCTAGCTGTATCGTGCTGAAGTCCAACACATGAGACGGGTCTCCGACATACTTCCGGAGCATAGATACATGGAACACCGGGTGAACTCCCGACAAACCGGGTGGCAAAGCAAGCATATAAGCCACCTCCCCAACTTTCCTAAGCACCTCAAAAGGTCCAATAAACCTTGGGCTCAACTTCCCTTTCTTTCCAAACCTCATAACACCCTTCATAGGCGAAACCTTCAGCAACACCTTCTCACCCACTGAATAGGACGCATCTCGGACCTTCCGGTCCGCATAACTCTTCTGACGCGACTGAGCCGTGCGAAGTCTCTCCTGAATCACCTTTACCTTGTCTAAGGCATCTTGGACTAACTCTGTCCCTAACAACCTAGCCTCGCCGGGCTCGAACCAACCGACCGGAGACCTACACCGTCTCCCATATAAAGCTTCATACGGTGCCATCTGAATGCTGGACTGATAGCTATTATTGTAAGCAAACTCCTCCAAAGGCAAATAATCCGCCCATGAACCACCAAAATCAATGACACAAGCACGCAACATGTCCTCCAATATCTAAATAGTACGCTCAGACTGCCCATCCGTCTATGGATGAAATGCTGTGCTCAGCTCCACCTGTGAACCCAACTCTCGCTGAAATGTCCTCCAGAACTGAGATGTGAACTGGGTACCTCTGTCCGATATAATGGAAATAGGAACTCCATGCAATCTCACTATCTCACGGATGAATATCTCTGCCAACCGCTCTGAGGTATAGGTAGTACACACTGGGATGAAGTGAGCTGACTTGGTCAACCTATCCACCACCACCCAAACTGAATCAAACTTCCTCGCCGTCCGAGGGAGTCCACTAACAAAGTCCATAGTTATTCTTTCCCACTTCCACTCAGGAATATCAATTCGCTGGAATACACCACCAGGTCTCTGATGCTCATACTTGACCTGCTGACAGTTTAGACACCGAGCCACATGGCTCACAATATCTTTCTTCATCTTTCTCCACCAGTAATGCTGCTTCAAATCCTGATACATCTTCGCGGCTCCTGGATGAATAGAATACCGCGAGCTGTGGGCCTCTTCCAATATCAACTCACGAAGGCCATCAACATTGGGCACACATATCCGGCCTCTGCATCCGCAATACACCATCACTATCAATAGTGACATCTCTAGCATCATCATGTCAAACTCTGTCCTTAAGGACAAGTAAGTGTGGATCATCATACCGGCGCTCTCGAATACGATCATATAAAGAAGAACGAGCTACTACACAAGCCATCACCCGACCGGGCTCAGAAATATCCAGCCTTACCATCTGATTAGCTAACGCCTGAACATCAACTGCTAGGGGTCTCTCCCCAACCGGAATATACGCCAAACTGCCCATACTAATAGCCTTCCGGCTTAATGCATCAGCCACTACATTGGCTTTCCCGGGATGGTACAAGATAGTAATATCATAGTCTTTAAGCAATTCAAGCCATCTCCGCTGCCTCAAATTTAGATCTTTTTGCTTAAACAAATGCTGAAGGCTGCGGTGGTCCGTATATACATCACAAGATACACCATATAGATAATGCCTCCAAATCTTCAAGGCATGAACAATAGCAGCTAACTCCAAATCATGAACAGGGTAGTTCTTCTCGTGGGGCTTTAGCTGACGAGAAGCATATGCAATAACTCTACCCTCCTGCATCAACACACAACCGAGTCCAACTCTGGAAGCATCACAATACACCGTATATGACCCTGAGGCCGATGGTAACACAAGTACTGGAGCCGTGGTCAAAGCCTCCTTGAGCTTCTGAAAGCTCTCTTCACATTCATCAGACCACACAAATGGAGCATTCTTCTGTGTCAGCTTAGTCAACGATGAAGCAATAGATGAGAAATCCTAAACAAACCGACGATAATAGCCTGCCAAGCCGAGAAAACTCCGAATCTCTGTAGCTGAGGAAGGTCTGGGCCAATTCTGCACTGCCTCGACCTTCTGAGGATCAACCCGAATACCATCACTGGACACTATATGTCCCAGAAAACCCACAGTATCAAGCCAAAACTCACACTTAGTGAATTTTGCATAAAGCTTCTCTTCCCTCAACCTCTGCAATGCCACTCTCAAATGTTGTGCATGCTCCTCCTGGCTGCGTGAATATACCAGAATATCATCAATAAACACAATCACAAAAAAATCAAGGTACGGCCAAAATACACTATTCATCAAATGCATGAATGCTGCTGGGGCGTTAGTCAACCCGAAAGACATCACCAGGAACTCGTAGTGCCCATATCGCGTCCTGAACGCTGTCTTCATAATATCTGAGTCCCTGATCTTCAACTGATGATAGCCCGATCGAAGATCAATCTTAGAAAATACACTAGCTCCCTGTGGCTGATCAAATAGGTCCTCAATACGAGGTAATGGGTACTTATTCTTCACTGTTACCTTGTTCAGCTGCCCTGTAATCAATGCACATTCTCATTGTGCCATCTTTCTTCTTTACGAACAACACCGGTGCACCCCAAGGTGACACACTCGGACGAATGAAACCCTTATCTAAGAGTTCCTGAAGCTGTTCTTTCAATTCTTTTAACTCTGCCGGTGCCATGCGATAAGGAGGAATAGAAATGGGCTGAGTGCCCGGCACCAAGTCAATACCAAAGTCGATATCTCGGTCAGTCGGCATACCTGGTAGGTCTGCTGGAAATACATCCGGAAACTCCCTTACAATGGGGACCGAATCAAGACCGGGTGTCTCGGCCTCAACATTTCTAATGAAGGCCAAATAAGATAAACAACCCTTGCCAATCATTCGTTGAGCCTTTATATAAGAAATCACCCTGTCGGACACATAATCAGTCAAGCCACGCCACTCGATCCGCGGATAACCTGGAATAGCTAGTGTGACTGTCTTGGCATGACAGTCCAGAATCGCATGATAAGGAGATAGCCAATCCATGCCTAGGATAACATCGAAATCTACCATGCCCGGTAGTAATAGATCAACTCGGGTCTCCAGACCCCCAATAGTAATAATACAGGATCGATATACCTGATCCACAACAACAGTATCCCCCACTGGGGTAGACACATGTACGGGCAAAGCAAGAATACCACGGGTCATACCCCAATGATGTGCAAAATAAGTAGAGACATAAGAATAGGTAGATTCGGGATCAAATAAGATAGAAGCATCCCTGTGGCAGACTGAGATAATACCCGAAATGACCGCATCCGAAGCACTAGCATCTTTCCTATCCGGAAGAGCATAGAAACGAGCCTGGCCTCCACTAGTACGATCCTCACCCCTAGGGCGACCTCTGGATACCTGGCCACCAGTCCTAGCCGACTGTGCTGGCGCTGAAGAAACAGGAGTAGAAGATGAAGGCTGATCCCTCTGCTGAGACCGTTTACGAAGCCACTGAGGACACTCTTTCTTGATATGGCCCAAATCACCGCACTCAAAACAACGGCTTGAAGATGGAAGAAGGGGCTGCTGAGGACCCCTCGCTACTGATGAACCATGTGCTGAGGAAGCAGGAGCAGAGCTCTGAGCTGGAAGAGCACTCAGTGCAGGCTGACTCTGCTGACGGCTCTGCTGACCCTGATAACCCTGCTGGCCTTGACGACCACGATCAGATGAAACCCCACTGGACTCTGCACGTCCAGACTGATGAGATCTGAAGGAGCGACCTCTGCTATGCTGAAATTGGCCCCTGGACGGAGCACCACCGTAACTGCCAGTACCACGAGGCCTCTTAGCCTCTCTCTCCTCCCGCTCTCTCCGGCGATCTGTCTCAATGTGACGGGCAGCATCAACCACCTCCTCAAAGGTAACTGCGGAAACTCTCTCCCTGGTCATCAAAATGCGGATGGGATAAATAAGGCCATCAATAAATCTCCGAATCCTCTCTCTGTCTGTAGGAACCATCCACATGGCATGACGGGCCAGCTGTGTGAATCTCATCTCGTACTGATTAACCGTCATTTCTCCCTGCTTCAACCACTCGAACTGACGTCGCAGCTCCTTTCTCTGAGACTGCGGTACGTACTTCTCCAAAAATATCGTGGAGAACTGCTGCCAAGTGAGGGGCACTGCCCCGGCGGGCCTACGCCTCTCGAAATCCTCCCACCACCGAAATGCCGCACCCGTGAACCGAAAAGTGGTGAATGATACACCGCCGGACTCTAGAATACCCGCAATGCGAAGCATGCGCCGACATCCGTCAAGAAAACCCCGGGCATCCTCGCCCTCGGCTCCACCGAATGTTGGAGGTTGTAGCCTCTCAAATCTCTCCAAACGACGCTGCTCATCGTCGGGCATAACCGGAACCATATATGCCAGGAGCCGGTGCAACGGGTGCAACTTGGCCGAACCGGCTCGGGTGTGTGAGCCACGGGGTCCGATTCCCTCCCCCTCGCTCGTGAAGAAGACACTGCAGCAGTAGCAGCAACTACCCGTGCCAAGCTCGTGCACACCGATAATATCCGAGCCAAGGTCTCCCGAAGACCCGGTATCACAATAGGCACCGCCGGTGCCTGAGCCTGAGTTGCCGGAGCGTCCGCCGCTGGAACCTGGTCCTGAGTCTGATCGGTTGGTGGGTCAGCAGGTGCTGGCACTGCTGCCCTACCTCTACCACGACCACGGCCTCCGGGTGCCAATGGTGGTCGTCCGCCACGTCCGTTAGCTCGTGTTCTCGCCATCCGCGAGAGAATAGAATATGGAAAGATTTAATTTCATGATAACACAAATCGCACGATATGAATTCAAGAAAATGAGGTTTTTCCTAAAGTTTCGGTAGCCCTTCGAAGATAGATACGGACGTCTACGTACCGATCTGCAAAAGTCTACTAAACCGGCTCATGACTCGCGAGTCCTAATAACCTAGAGCTTTGATACCAACTTGTCACGACCCAAATCCGGTCGTGATGGCGCCCAACAATCAAGCTAGGCCAACCAGACCAACGATTTAATTATAATACAAAATACTCGTCCCCAAATGGACAACCCAAGAAGAATATATGAGTTTAAGAACTCCAATAATAATAATACTGAACAAAATACCGACACTCCCAAAGATCCGGAGTCACAAGTCTAGAGCCTCTAACAAGATCCAACAGGAAATAGAGAGTACGATATAGAAGTACTCAAGTCTAAATACAAAATATAAAATAACAACTGGAATGAGAGGAGAAGCTAGGTTCTGCGAACGTAGGCAGCTACCTCAGCAACTCGATGTGACAATGTAAACGCTGGAGATGCCCGTCTACTGCTCCTGAGTACCTGAGTCCGCACACAAAAGGTGCAGGGAGTAGGGGTGAGTACTAAGTACTCAGTGAGTAACAAATATATATAAGTAGCTGACAGTAAGAAATCCACAAAATACCACAATATGAAGCTGCACTACAGTCCGAATCTCCTACGAACTAACAGCAACAATACAATACAGCTACCACAGAGAAATTCAACAAATATAGATGCAATGCAATGCACATAACCGCTACGGCGTGTAGCCCGATCCAATTTAACGTCGACGGCGCTCACTGGGGGTGTGTACAGACTCCGGAGGGGCTCCTACAGCCCAAGCGCAATACTGCTGCGGCGTGCAGCCCGATCCACATATCAACCACTGCGGCGTGCAGCCCGATCCCATACTCAGTCCACAATAAACAATTAAGTCACAAAACAATTCATTTTTGTTAATTCCAGTTCTCAATTCATAATTTATGAAAAACACTTTAACTTTATTAAATTTGTAAAAGCCGGTGACTTAGCATTTCAAAAGTGTGATTTCAATTTCCAGGACTGAGATCAGTGATTTAAGCAATTATAGCTATCACATAAATATTGTCCTATAAGGACACTACAGGTCGGCACAAGGCCCCAATCAAGGCTTACAGCCCACAAATATATCACATACAGTGTATTTCCAACACTAACAACATATCATTTATTTCTGGGATGGACGAAGTCTCAATCCCCAGTCACAATCAATCCCGCACCTACCACGGTGTGCGAGCCACGCCCTATTAGCGTCACAATGTGCTAAGCCGGGGTTTCGAACCCTCAGCAGGCTACCATATACACAAACTACTCACCTCTAGCCGGTCGTAGACTCGTCCGCGATGCCTTTTCCTTTGAATTTTGTTGCCTCGTGTGTAGAATCTAGTCAAATAACAATAATTATATCAAATACGGGTCAAAGAATCATAACCCACTTCAATTTATATGAAATTCGCATAATTACACTAAGTTGGTAAAACCCGACCCCGGGCCCCACTGCTCGGAAAATTCCGAAATTAGTACCAACGCGATCCTTATCTCGCCACGAGTCCGTGCATATAAAATTTATCGAAATCGGAGTTCAAATAGCCTCCCAAAACTCAAAATCCTGTTTTCAATATTTGGGCCACATTTCTTCAAGATTTCAACCCAATTTCATGAAGATTGATGTTAATACTACCATAAAATGATGTTTTTGAGTCAAGAATCTTACCTCCGACGAATACCCGATGACTTCTCGGTGATTTCCTCGAGTTTTCTTCTCTCTAGGGCTCAAAATTGAGTTTTGGGTTAATGAACCCGTAACCCTCTGTTCTGTGATTAAATTCTCTGCCAGAGACTGTTGTTCTTCGCGTTCGCGTGAGCTCCCACGCGTTCGCGAAGAACAGATCCTCCTTACTCTTCGCGTTCGCGTCGCTTACCACGCGTTTGCGATGCACAATTCCATTACCCTTCGCGAACGCAATGACTCCCACGCGTTCGCGATGTACAAGCTTCCAGCCGCCCAGATTTCTTCTACGCGTTCGCGATACACCTCCCGCGAACGCGAAGCACAACACCCACGACCCTACGCGAACGCGACCCAAGCAACGCGTTCGCGATGCTCAACAAATCCTGGCCTACGCGAACGCGTCTCCCCCTCCCGCGAACGCGATGCACAAAAGGCTTGGCCTTCGCGAACGCGACACTTGTCACGCGAACGCGAAGGCTTAAGGGCCTGGGCAGAACCTGCAGTTTTTCTGCAGATTTTTGCCAAGTCCAAATGCCCGGTTGATGGTCCGAAATCATCCCGAGGCCCCCGGGACCCCAACGAAAACCACCAACGCACTCCAAAACATGATACGGACTTGTTCCAATCATAAAAACACCATACTAAACATCAAAATCTCCATTTACTCACGAATTCAAGCCTAAGTTTTTCAAAACTTTCAAAACTAACATTCAATCCAAAACCCGATCAAACGATGTCCGAATGACCTGAAAATTTGCGGACATATCCAAAATCACATAACGAAGCTACAGAAATTGTCGGAATTCCATTCCGACCCCCGGATAAAAATATCACCTACCATCCGGTTTTCGCCAAAATTCAACCTTCGCCAATTCAAGCCTAAAACTACACCGGACCTCCGAATTCAATTCCGATTGTTCTCCTAAGTCATAAATGATCCCCGGAACTAGTCGAATCATCAGAATCCGGTTCCGAGCACTCTAACTCAATAGTCAACTCTTGGTTGACTTTCCATATTCAAGCTTTCTTCAAACATGCTATTTATTTCATTTTCAATCCAAATCACTCCTAACTCACCCGATATACTCTAATACTGTTTTAAAAGCATAATATATGTAAATGCAAGGTAACGGGGTGGAAATTCCCGTAACGACGGGTCGGGTCGTTACATGCACCCTCATATATACCACGTCTGTTTTCGTCGTTCCCTGAGTATTGTTCTTAGCAGGTACTGTGTGTACGTGGTTTGGAGCAAATTATGGCGTTTTTCACTGTCCCGCTGCTTGGGCGGGGTCCCAGTTGACTCTACCGCAACGGTAAGATTTTAACCAATACATACATGTCTAATTTTTTCGAGAAAAAAGTCCATGTTTACCCTTAAACTGTCGACTCTAGTTTAAATTTATTAGTGATCAAATGTAAAAACGAGACTTGTCCCTAACTATGGGGATGATATTAGACTAAAGTCAAAAGCAAGGCAAATTAGTTCTATCTTAGTACAAAGGACAAATTTGTCACTTTGCCTTTTAAATAACGAGAGAGGTTGAAGTGATTAATTAAAACTTCAATAAAAAGGAATAATTATAATGATTGAGTAAGTAACATTTTTTGCTTAAGGTAACTAATCTTTTGCATCACTCTTGTAGACAACAACGTACGCAAGATTTTTTATAATTGATGTAAAAATTTAAATAAAATAAATAAATGAATAAATTATTACTATGAAAAGCAGTGTCATTATTTTTTAGGTTTATACCAAATACTTTTATTTTGTATATTATTTATATATACATATTTAATAAAATTTGCAACGTAGCGGGATTACATGACATCGCATATTGCAAGGTGTATCTGCTCCTGCCATTAGGATTAAAATTGGTCAAATCAACAAATTTATTATTATCGTTCAATCTGCTAAATAATGGTTAGGTCAAAATGGGTTGAATCGAGATAATTGAAATAGTGAATTATATTTTAACCCACGCAACGTGACTCAAGTTTTTATCATTGGAAAATTGTGAAGGAGCTGGTCTCTAATTTTATGGGCATAATGTAAATTTTATTTTTGGTAGTTGGAGCCAACAAAATTGTTGCTTGTCAGCATAATAGTAGGGTCAAATACAATCATGGTATATACATTAATTTGTTTTTAAAAAAAATCCTCCCAAATTAGGAAGATCTATAGTGTTTCCACACTTTCCCTTCACGAGGACTCGAACCCAGGACCTAACGGTCGTACGTGGAGGTGCTTACCAACTGAGCAAGCATCACTTGTCTTATATACATTAATTAATACAATAAATTCTTTCAACAATCATTAAAATCTCATTTTGGGTAACAAAGTCTTTTGCATTGTTTTAACTACAAAAAAAATAACCATGTGATTTGCTACCAATTGTTGTATTTGCTAAAAAACTGGGGTTTGAATTATTGCTACACTAATGTGTAATCTCTTTTATTGTGGGAGAAAATAATCCACAATCTCAAATTAGGAGGAGATTAAGTTCTTTAAAGAAACATTGTGAAATGAGTGTGTTCAGATTAAATTATGTTTCTTCTCCATTTCTGTTTATACGTTATTTTTCCTTCTCCAGAATTATTTAACAAATACAATATACTAACAGTAGACTTTTGTGGCCCGACCCTTTCCCAGACTCCATGCATAATGGGAGCTTAGTGTATCAGGCTGTCCTTTTTTTCTTACAAGAATTTAACTAATATCTACCAACAATAATTTTACACTATTTATATTATTTGTGGCTTGAATTAATTCCTTGTATTTTTAGGTTACCCGTAATCCATATAGGTTTAGGAAAACCCATTGTCTTAATAGATTTAGGAAAGGAAAACTTATAGTCCTTGTTAAATTGGAAAATCTTTCTCTTATATGTTTGGGACCTTTTGGGATCTATATATAGGGGTTGTAGTTGGGGATTCTAGAAATTGTATTGTGCTTTTCTTCTCATTCATAGTGAAAAACTCTCTTTGCTTTGCCCCGAGGATTAGGCTTAGCCAAACCTCATTAAATTATTGTGTTGATTTTTCTTCTCTATTTGCTTTGTGTGTGATTATGTACTAGTTGACCCACGATATTCCGCAATAATTGGTATCAGAGCGAGGTTCGGGTTTCTACATATAATCTAGGTTTAAGATGTCTTCATCATCTTCAACAAAGTACGAAATAGAGAAATTTGATGGGGGTTCTAGTTTCAGTCTATGGAAGATTAGGATGAAATCATCCCTGGTGTTACAAGGGTTATAAAAGGCAATTGATGAGGATTTTCCTGAAGAGATGAAGGAGACAAAGAAGCCAAACCTGAAGGAGAGGGTTTTGAGTGCGATCTTCATGAGCGTTACATATAGCGTTCTTCGGGAAATTGCTGAAGAAACGACAGGGAAGAAGCTGTAAGATTTGTATTCTAAGAAATCGCTAACAAATCGCCTCTACCCGAAAAAGAGGTTATACAATGTCCGTATGAATGAAGGTACACCTGTTAAAACTCACATTGATGAGTTTAATTCAATTATAATGGACCTTAAGAATGTGGATATCAAAATTGAGAGTGAGGATCAGGCCTTGAATGTTTTATGTTCTTTACCACCGTCTTATGATACTTTTGCCGATACACTGCTGTATGAAAAGTACAACATTTTACTCAAATATGTTAGTAATGCACTAAAATCTAAAAGGTTGAAAAAGAGCTTTCCAGACAGCAGACACGAGGGCGAGGGTCTTGTGACTAGAGGAAGAACACAACAAAAGGACTTTAACAAGAAAAAGCCAACTGCCAAATCAAAGTCTAGAGCAAGGAAGAAATACTGTTATGAGTGCGGGGAGCAAGGTTACTACAAGAGAGATTGTCCTAAGTTGAAGGAGAAAAGAGAAAAGCAGAAAATAGATAATTTGGTGAATTATTGACACTGGCAGTAATTCAGATGATAGTGACTATGTCGGGGAAGTGTGTGTTGTGATTTCCAGTCATGAGCAAAATTATTGGTTCTTGATTCTGGTGCTACTTTCCATATTTGTCCACACAAGAGTTGATTTGTAACGTACAAGCAAATGAGTGGGACTGTCTATATGGAAGATGATAATCCATTACTAGTAAAGGGGGTTGATAACATCAAATTGATAATGTTCGACGGAATTATCAGAAATATTGAGTGTTGCATGTTCCTCGGACAAAGAGAAATTTAATAACTCTTTCGACTTTGCATGATCAAAGGTATAAATTTCACTCTGAGAATGGAATACTTAAAGTGTGTAAATCCTCCATGGTACTCATGAAGGGTAAACTACGCTCTAAATTGTATCATCTTCTGGCCAGTGTAGTTGAAGGGGAAGCTGCTGTAGCTTCTGGGAAAAGTAATTTGAATGAGTCTTAGTTGTGGAACTTGTGACTTCGACATATGAGTGATAATGAATTGTATTTATTGAGTAAGCAGAATTTGCTGAATGGGTAAAAAAATCAAGTTTTTAATTTTTGTGAGAATTGTGTGTTTGATAAACAGACAAGGGTAAAGTTCATCAAGAAGGCTGAGCACAAGACCATAGACAAGTTAAATTATATACACTCTAACTTGTGGGGTCCAAACAAAGTTCCCTCCAATAGTGGTTTAGGTATTTTACGACTTTGATTGATGATTACTCAAGAATGGTGTGGGCTTATTTTCTAAAAAAACAAAAGATGAGGCATTTTTAATATTTGTTAAATGGAAGACGTTGGTTGAGAGGCAGACAGAAAGAAAAGTTAAGCGTCCTAGAACTGTCAATGGGTTGGGAATTTTACAATTTTGAGTTCGATAATTTTTGCAGCAGGGAGGACATACTGAGACATTTCACTTATGTCAGAACACCACAACAAAATAGTGTTTCAGAACGTATGAATAGAACATTTTGTGATAGGGCACAAAGCATATTTTCACACTCATGTGTTAGAAAAGATTTTTGGGCTGAAGCAATCAATACAACTTGTTATTTGGTCAACAGATCTCCATCCACAGCTATTGAGTTCAATATTTCTTTTGAGGTATTGTCCGATTCGCCTACTGATTATTCACATTTAAGTATATTTGGTTGTCCTGCTTATGCTCATTTGAGGGATGGAAAACTTGAGCCGAGGGCAATGAAGTGCATATTTCTAGGGTATGCAACTAGAGTGAAAGGTTATAGGTTGTGGCGTACAGATCAAAAGATTCCAGGGCTAATTATCAGTAGGAATGTAACATTCAATGAATCTACTTCACTAAATAGTCAAAGGGAGAAGGCAATAGCAGAAACAAATCGTGGTGTCAGTGACCGCATAGAGCTAGAAATTGAATATCCACTAGCTCAACCTAATAGTTCTAAAGTAAAGGGAGTGGGCGATGTGCAAAATATAGTTCAAAGTTATAATGCTGATGCAACTGCACAACAACAACCATATATCATTGTAACAGGCAGAGAGAAGGGATTAATCAACCGATCGCAAAAGTTTGCAAACGTAGTTAATGAGAATCTTCTCGGATATACGAATCCAGTGGGATTTGCCTTAGTAGTTGCAAAGACTGTTGATGCATTTGAGTGTTATAGCTACTCAGAAACTATTCAAAGTACACAACCAAATCGACGGATTTGTGCTAGACTTGGTTGATGTGTGCGGCAACGAATAAAGTCTTTGCGATGGATGATAGCAAGGTAGAGAGACGTTGTTCCTGTTGATGAAGAGAATTTAAGACAAGGGGAAGATTTGTTATTTATGGATTGAATTAATTCCTTGTATTTTTGGAAAACCCATTATACCTATAGGTTTAGGAAAACCCATTGTCCTAATAGATTTGGGAAAGGAAAACTTATAGTCCATGTCAAATTGAATAACGTTTCTCTTATATGTTTGGGACCTTTTTGGGATCTATATATAGGGGTTGTCGTTGGGGAATTCTAGAGAGTGTATTGTGCTTTTTTTTCACATTCGTATTGAAAAAGACTCCCAACTTTCCCCTCGAGGATTAAGCTCAGCTGAACCTCGTGAAATCCTTGTGTTGATTTTTCTTCTCTATTTGCTTTGTGTGTGATTGTGTGCTAGTTAACCACGATATTCCGCAAGAATTTAGGTCACACTCTTAGAAAATCATTGTTTTTAATTCGACGGAGCAAAGATTTGTCATTTTTCTGACTATAATTCTGAAGCTTCGACTTTGATCGTTATGGACTAGTGTATACGAAGATCGAGTTCTAATCAAGCAGATCTAATTTCAACTACCTTTTCAACCCCATCAGTAGGAGCTAGGATTAAAATTTTATGAATTCGCGATTGTAATCTACTATTATATTATTGGATTTAAATTGATAATTTTGTGCATATTAATGGATTTTTAAGAAAATATAGGATTCAAACAAAAGTTATTGGTTTCGGACGAATCCGTATACCGCATGCTACTTCCGTCCTTACTAGGTAATTTCCTAGCAAAATTTCGCGCCTTCAATTTTCTGACTGACTCCGTTGTGGTCCCATCAGAGAAAAGTCAAATTACTTTTTTTCTGTAAGTTTAGTTTTTTTCTTTTGTATGAATTGATTGTCTGAAAATTTTCTTTTCACTAGTTGTATATCATATTGTATTATTATTTCTACAAGTTATATGTTTGATTTTATGTCACGACCCCAAAATCCGGTTGTGATGGCACCCAACACACTGCTAGGCCAGCCCGACCAAACAACAAAGTCACGGAGCCAACAGCTCACATTTAACCACTTTTAGGCATAATCAAGGTCAGATAATCACAAAGAAAATATTCTAATACAGGGATCACGTACCAAACCAACAAAACCTCTGAAAGACCAGGAGTCACGAGTCTTGAGCCTCTACAGAGTATATAAAGTGTGATAGTATCTACGACGGTGCTCAAGTGCAGAAATAGATATCAACATGAATAAATGTGACGACCCAAAGGGTCATCACTTATTTAATTAATCATTTCGAGCTTCCGAGGCCTTGAAAACCTCATTCTATGTTGCCTCGATTTACGTGCATGATCCGAGCATGTAGCCGGAAAGATTTTGTGATAGAAAATATGAATTCTATGAGAAATTTGGATAAAAATGATATTAATATTGATATGGTTGACTTCGGTCAACATTTTTGGTAAACGGACCCGGATCCGAGATTGGATGGTCCCGAGAGGTCCGTAGGAAAATATGGGACTTGGACATGCGTCCGGAGTCGAATTCCGAGGCCTAGAGCCCAAGTTATGAATTTTTATGTGAAATTGTTTTTGATGTAATTGTTAAAGGAAAATGAATTAATTGACCTTGGTATCGGGCTCGTATTTTGGTTCCGACGCCCGGTACGAGTCTTAAATATTATATATGTGATTTTCTGTAAAGTTTGGTGACATTCGGATGTCGTTTGAGATGTTTTGGACCTTGAGTTCCAAGTTAGGAAGTTTTGAAAACCAAAAGTATGAAAATCATGAGTTTGAGGCTTGATTTGATTAAAACGAAGTGATATTGCCGATGTGATCGCACGAACAAGTTCATAATGTGTTTTTGAGGTTGTGTAGATGTTTGGTTTGGAGCCCGGGGGGCTCGGGTAAAGATTTGATAAGCCGTTGGATGAAATTCTGAATTTTTGCACTGCTGGTTTTTCACCCAGCTGTTGGCTTCGCAATTGCGAAGTATTTCTCACAATTGTGAAGGGGACAGTGTAAGGCAGGGCTCGCAAATGCGAACCCTGATCGCAAATGCGAAGCCTCATTGACCCAGCCTTGTTCGCAAATGCGAACAATTGTTCGCATTTGCGAAAGTCCCCAGAGCTTGCCTATGTTCGCAAATGCGAACAAATGTTCGCAAATCCGAACATTCCCCATACTGCCTTGGTTCGCAAATGCGAACCATTGTTCGCAAATGCGAACACTGCCTTAAACAGCTTATGTTCGCAAATGCGAATATTAGTTCGCAAATGCGAACAGTCCCATGGTCTACCAGTGTTCGCAAATGCGAACAAATGTTCGTAAATGCGAACTTCCCAGCCTTAGCTTATTTTTCAAACTCCGGAAATTGGTCGGGGTTCGCAATTGCGAACCCATGTTCGCAAATGCGAACACAGAGAGACCTGTAAAACACGATTTTCAGTCATTTCTTCACTTTTTACAAAACAAAAACACCCATTTGCGATTCTTCACGGATTTCTTCTTCATCAAAACGATTGTAAGTCACTTTTTACTTAATTCTTTCAATTCCTAACATCATTAAACATGTTTTTCATTAGAAATCAAAGGTTTTCATGGTAGAATTCTTGTTTTTATTAGAAAATAGGGTTTTTCGTAAATTGGGGAATTGGACCTCGAATTGAGGTCCGATTTTGAAACAAATCATATACATGAACTCGTGGGGGGATGGGTAACCGGATTTTGGTCCTAACCCCGAATTCCGACCATGTGGGCCCGGGGTTGAAATTCACTATTCGGGCGGAATGTTGTAAAAGTTGTATTTGGTCTTAAGAATTAGTTTGTTGAGTAGTATTGATGATATTAAATCAATTGTGTATAGATACGATTGGATTGGAGCCAAATTTGAAAGAAAAAGACATTTCCACGGATTGAATTGTTCATAAACACTCGAGGTAAGTGTTTGTTCTATCCTAGCTTGAGGGAATAGGATTATGTGTTATGTGTTATGTGATCGAGTGCGGTGTATGGGCTGTGGTGACGAGCATCCATACACTGGCGTCTAGTATGACCGTGAGTCGTTGAAAAATGATTATTTTGAGATATATTACAGATGAAATGTTATTGCTTTCCCTTGTTGGGACTTGTTGTGAAGATAATTATTGGTTGCCCTTGATGGGACGGTTTATGAATTACTGTTTCTTTCTTTGCCCTTAACCTGTGATTGTTATTTGGGTGAGGAAGAGTGATAATGCACGAAGGGTGATGCCGTGCCATGTTTATTTATTTATGCACGAAGGTTAATGCTGTGCCATGTTTATTTATTGATTATGCACGAAGGATCATGCCGTGCCCTGTTATTGAACCATGTACGAAGGATCATGCCATACTATGGATGTGAGGATGAGAGTAAAAGCACGAAGGGTGATGCCGTGTACTTTATTTATTTATTTGGTGAGGATGAGAGTAAAAGCACGAAGGGTGATGCCGTGCAATTGCTTGCTATTTCTTGAATTTATATTACTTGTGTTTACCTTATACTTCGTTTTTCCTTGTGAATTTATTAACTGTGGTTAATTGTTGAATTCTTTGAGATATTCTTTATTGTGTTAATACTTGGTTATTTCTTGTCATTTTGTGGTATACACATATATATATTGAATTGCACATGTTTATGTGGGTGTACGGTCCTAGGCTTGTCACTACTTCGCCGGGATAGGCCAGGCACTTACCGAGCACATGGGGTCGGTTGTGCTGATATTACACTTCGTGCGTTTTTTCACGGGTCCGAGGTTAAAATCGGGAGCAGCAGCGAGCAGTAAGCGTGGTCCGCAGTGCCCGACGTCTCTCTCTTTATTTATGTTATTAACCGTGGTCTCTTTGTTCCGAGACAAACAGAATTATGTTATATTTCCTTCGAGACTTTTATGTGTAGTATTCCATAGTAGTTTGTGAGTTGGTGACTCCACGTCTTGGGTAGAGGATTTCGGTATGATTTTCACCTCTGTGTAATTAGTTATTTCTATTTCGATAAAGTATTCCGCATTTATTTAATTACAATTGTGATAAAAACAGGATAGTATGAATACCAGTGGCTTGCCTAGCTACCACGAGTAGGCGCCATCACGATCCCGATGTTGGGGGAAAATCCGGGTCGTGACAAGTTGGTATTAGAGCTCTAGGTTACATAGGTCTCACCACTCACGAACAAGCTTAGTAGAATTTGAGAGGTAGGTACGGAGACGTCTGTACTTGTCCTCCAGAGTCTATTGAGTTAGGAAAGAGTCTCTCATTTGTTCTTTCTTGTCGTGCGACTTGTTCCTCAATTACTGATTGGATTTCTATTCCGTCCTTTCGCAGATGGTGAGGACACGCGCTTCTTCGTCCGCTGACCAGCAGCCCGAGCCCCAGGCAGCTCCCGTGAGGGGCAGGGTCCAAGGCCGTATCAGAGGTTGTGGTAGGGGTAGAGCTCAGCCCCAGGCAGCTACTCCAGAGGTGGAGCCTCATATTGAGATTGACGAGGAGGTTCCGGTTCCAGCAGCTCCAGTGGGCCCAGCTCAGGTCCCAGGAGAGGCTTTATTTACCCCGGATCTTCGGGAGGCTTTGGTCAGGATAGCGGGATTTATGGACAGCGTTGCCAGAGCAGGCTTATTACCAGTTGCACCAGCCGCTTCTCAGGCTGGTGAAGGGCCCAAACTCCTGTTGCTCATACTCCGGAGCTAGTAGCTCCTCAGCTTCAGGCACCAGTGGTTCAGCCAGCTGTGGCCACTCTGTCAGGTACCACAGCTCAGGACGGAGATGGAGCGGCCATGACTTCTGATTCTTTATGGAGACTTGATCGGTTCTCCAAGCTATTTACCACTACATTCAGTGGAGCCGCATCAGAGGATCCTCAGGACTTTTTATTCAGTTGCCATGAGATGCTCAAGACTATGGGGATTGTACCTTCAGACTTGCAGGATCCGCCAAGACTTGGTGGAGAGATTATTGCCTGACTCGACCAGCAAGGTCCCCAACTTTATCATGCGATCAGTTTGCGGAACTATTTATGGAGAAATTTCTCCTTGCTACTCAGCGGGATGTACTTCAGAGGCAGTTTGAGCGCCTCCATCAGGGCACTATGACGGTCACACAGTATGAGACGAGATTTATCGACTTGGCTCGTCATGCGGTGGTGATACTTCCCACGGAGCGGGAGAGGGTCCGCAGATTTATAGATGGGCTTAATCAGCCGATTAGACTCCAGATGGCTATGGGCGTGGGGAGTGACATATCATTTCAGAAGGCAGCCAATGCAGCACGCAGAGTTGAGATGGCTCTCGCTAGAGGAGGCGGTTATTCTTCGGATAAGAGGCCTCGTCATTCGGGTAGGTTTGGTGCTTCTTCCTCTGGTAGCAGAGAATCCTTTGATAGAGGCCAGTCCTCCAGGCCTTTTCATTCCGCCCTTCAGGCTTCACAGGGTGGACCGGGTGATCGCGGTTTTCGGGGGCATTATTCAGACCAGCCTACTATTAATGCTCAGCCTCTTTAGAGTGTTCGTGGAGGCCATTCAAGTCGTTAGGGCCAGCAGCCCTATCAGTCTAAGAGTTGCTACGGTTGTGGTGACCCAGGTCATTTTATTAGGTATTGCCCTCTAGCAGCGGGCAACTCTCAGGAGCGAGGTCCTCGTCCTATGATTCAGGCCCCAGCTGACCCTCAGCCTGCCCAGCCAGCCAGAGGCGGGGGTAGAGATTATAGAGGTGGAGGTCGAGACCGTAGAGGTGGAGACCGTCCGGCGAGAGGTAGAGGTCAGCCAGTTGATGGTCGTCCTAGAGACGCAGCTCAGAGGGGAGGTGCAGATCCCCGATTCTATGCTTTACTAGCCAGGCCGGAGGCAGAGGCATCAGATGCCGTGATTACAGGTACTATTCTTGTGTGTGGCAGAGGTGCTTCAGTATTATTTGACCCTGGATCTACATATTCCTATGTGTCTTCCTACTTCGCACCGTATTTGGTCGTGCCCAGCTATGCTCTAGATATTCCAGTTTATGTGGCTACACCAGTGGGTGACTCCATTGTAGTCGATCGGGTGCATTGTTCGTGCGTAGTTATATTTGGGGGTCTTGAGACCCGTGTTGATCTATTGCTTTTGGATATGGTAGATTTCGATGTCATATTGGGGATGGACTGGTTGTCCCCATACCATGCTATTCTTGATTGCTATGCTAAGACGGTGACCTTAGCCTTGCCAGAATCACCCCGACTAGAGTGGAAAGGTACCTCAAGCCACTCCGTTCGCACTGTTATTTCCTATGTTTAGGCTCGACGCATGGTCGAGAAGGGGTGTCTAGCTTATCCGGCTTATGTTCGTGATTCCAACGCAGAGGTTCCTTCCATTGAGTCAGTCCCTATTGTACAAGAGTTTCCTGAGGTTTTTCCCTTTAGACCTGCCGGGCATGCCACCCGACAGGGATATTGATTTCTGTATTGATCTGGCACCGGGCACTCAGCCCATCTCTATTCCACCCTATCGTATGGCCCCGCCAGAGTTAAAAGAGTTGAAAGATCAGTTGCAGGACCTTCTTGAGAAGGGCTTTATCAGGCCCAGTGTTTCCCCCTGGGGAGCACCTGTATTATTTGTAAAGAAGAAGGATGGCTCGATGCGGATGTGTATTGATTACCGGCGGTTAAACAAGGTGACTATCAAAAATAAATATCCACTGCCGAGGATTGATGATTTGTTTGACCAGCTCCAGGGAGCGAGGGTATTCTCTAAGATAGACTTAAGGTCAGGCTACCATCAGCTGAAGATCAGGGCGGCTGACATTCCTAAGACAGCCTTTCGCTCTAGATATGGGCATTATGAGTTCTTGGTCATGTCCTTCGGGTTGACCAATGCCCCAGCAGCATTCATGGAGTTGATGAATCGGGTATTCAGGCCTTACTTAGATCTGTTCGTGATAGTCTTCATAGATGACATCCTGGTGTACTCCCGCAGCCAGGAAGAGCACGAGCATCACCTCAGAGTGGTTCTTCAGACTCTGAAAGATAACCAGCTATATGCCAAATTTTCTAAATGTGAGTTCTGGCTGAGTTCGGTAGCATTTCTGGGTCACATTGTATCAGTGGAAGGTATTCAGGTGGACCCAAAGAAGATTGAGGCAGTCCAGAATTGGCCTCGACCAGCTTCAGTGACTGAGATCCGGAGTTTCTTGGGGTTAGCAGGTTACTACCGTCAATTTGTAGAGGGGTTTTCTTCTATTGCAGCCCCGATGAACAGGTTGACCCAGAAGGGTGCCCAGTTCCAGTGGTCAGATGAGTGTGAGGCGAGCTTTCATAAGCTCAAGACAGCCTTGACTACAGCACCAGTGCTGATACTACCGACGGGTGCAGGGCCTTATACAGTTTACTGTGATGCGTCCCGTACAGGACTTGGAGAGGTATTGATGCAGCATGGTAATGTTATTTCTTATGCTTCGAGACAGCTAAAAATACATGAGAATAATTATCCAGTTCATGATCTTCAGTTGGCAGCAATGGTTCATGCCTTAAAGATCCGGAGGCATTATCTATATGGTGTGACATGTGAGGTGTACACTGATCACAAAAGCCTACGGTACTTGTTCAAACAGAAGGAGTTGAATCTACGACAGCGGAGATGGTTAGAGTTGCTAAAAGACTATGATGTTACTATATTATATCACCCAGGTAAGGCCAATGTGGTGGCCGATGCATTGAGTAGAAAGTA